>JAGDQP010029837.1:0-23067 GCA_022664845.1 Lepisma saccharinum | reverse complement strand
TTAGCTGAGACATTAGAATATCAATGTTGATGACGTCATACGCGTACACAATTACCGGTGTTCTAATTTTTCAGCTAAAATAAGCACCGTCAAAATCTCAGATAGTTCATTTTGATGATACACGTTTCAAAGTATGATTAGGGCCGTTTTTCAAAATTTCATTGTTGCTTGTCATTTGTCCAATATCTTAAAAAAAAAAATGATAGGACTGGCGTTCCCGTCACTTCTCATTGGTCGCTTGCGTATTCTATTAGAAACTTGGGAGTATTGGTTCTTAATTCTGTTATCTGATCTACAATGTAAAATGGAAAGCTATTTCCGATAGGGAGAAAAATTAAGTTACTAGAAGTTGTTGTTTTTTTTGTCTATTTTTCCATTTATATAATTATATTGTATTTATTTTATTTCAGGTAAAACATTGGGACGATTCGCACCATCTTGAATGCTCGAATGAAAATACGGAACAGCCGTAATCATGTCCAGCCTCGTGCGAAAAATAATAAAAAAAAAAAATCCAAAGATATTCGTAGTTTCTTTGTTTGTGTAAACACACACACAGATTGTATGTACCTCATTTAATTGTATTATTGTTGACTTCGTTGAAAAAAAAAAGTTCCTTTTTTATTCATTGTGATCAAAGTGAGTTAATGTAAAAATTTCATTTTGTGTTCCGTTCGTAGTATTAATAAAAAAAATATATAAATAAAATATTTTATTTTGGTATTAAAAATCCTCCTCTCTAAGCTGTGTATGCAGCTTTTGCAATAAATACTTGTTGTTTCTCTTGGTGAGAAGAAAAAAAAAACTCATTTTTCTTGTCTCTAAATGTAAAATATAAAGTTAAGATTTTTCAAATAGAGAAAGATGTGTATTCAGTCAAACCTATTGTATTTTCTTTTTCGTGTTAAATTTTGAATAAAGAAAAAGTATTATTACGTGTTACGAGTTTTATATAGATAGAATTATGATGAAAAAGAAGTAAAAAAAAAGGTATTTTCAGTTAAAAGAAGCTATTCTTAGTAGCGTTTGCTACATTACAAATTTAGTTATGTCGTTAGATGGTTTTTGAACATTTAGAATTTGAGATTTAAGTAAAAAGAAAAGAAAAATGTTTCTTCAAAATGATGTTCTCTGTTGTATGTATCTTCTAAATATTTAAGTTTTCTTTCGATGAGAAAGAACTGCTTGTGTACCTGTTCTCAACGTAAAATTTTTGTATTTTTTTTATGAAAATAACTTTTATAATAAAAGATATTTAAAAAAGAACCCTATGGTTTCATTTAAGACTTCAAGTACATTAAAAAAATAAATCTTTTTATAATCAAAGATGAGCTTCTGACTAAGTTAAAATGTAATATTCTTGTTTTTAGATGTTGGGTTCCCATTTATTCCATGTATTGTACTACAGTTGGATAGCATTCTGTGAGATGTAACATATCGATGTGGAATTGACTGGTATAGTTTTCCCATTGAATTTTTAAATTGTGTAGATGTTGATTATAGATTGTCTGTCGAAAGTTCCGGAACGGAACGGCTAAAAATCTCTGTTAGAACGCGTTGTTCCGTCAAGTTGTAGGAAATCAACGGAGCTATTGAACGGGCAGACTAAACCCCACCTCCACGACCTTTTCTGGACAATATAAGTTTCATTTTTCAAATAGGAACACCTATTTTTCATTGCAGATTCTGTGTGCACGGGAAATACTACGTCACAATATGTGCTGCTTAAAACTGTAATAATAATAATAATAACCACCGGCGTTACAAACCGATAGGTTCAGAGCCTAACGCCATCTGTCCGCGCTCGGTGACGACAGTATGGTCTGCGTTGCGCGTCACCTAGCCACGAACAGGCGTATTAGGGGCTTTCTAGACCGAGTCTTTATTCACGTGACACCCCAGTGGGTGGACGCCGAAAAGTGGGACTTTAGCCGGGAATTGAACCCGGGACCACGTGGACATGAGTCCAATGCTCTAACCACTAGACTATGGAGCCCCTGCTGCTTAAAACTGTATGAACCGAAAAGCGGGTTAATGGTAAGAAGTTCCGGAACTCTACAATCGCAGAATTGATATCTAGGGGAAACTTCGGAAATTCTGAAGGAGTGTGTGCATGTTACGTGCGGGAGTCCCTAGTTACCATAGATTCCGATGCTACAGAAAAAAATACTGTACAATATGCACTTATAATGCTGCGGAAACATGCTTGATATGAGTCATGGGCTGCGGGGAGTCCTAAATCAATTCAGCATTGTGAAATCCAATAACATCTTGAGTTGTAGAATGAGTTTCTCTGAAAACCTACTGGCGAGGCAATTTTGAGAACATCTCATGTGCTAGAATTCTTTTATTAAGGATAGCTGAAAAGCGAAATGTTTGAACAGAAACCTGACAATATTGAAAACCTAAAGCATCCCTGTCCAATGTAGTTTCCGCGGGCGCCATGACGCCCTCAACACACTTGCCTGGCACCCTCCGTAAGTAAATTCAATTTGGCCGACTTTGACTTAACTACAACTCCAGGGAAAGTTTCAAAAATTAGAGTAATAGTTTAGTTTCTTCCTAGCATTCTCAAAAGCACGGACTCTCAATCCTTTCCTAGCACAACCAATTAATCCCTTCAAAAGCAGCACTTGACCGCATAACCAGCAGATAGGAGATTGAACACTATTTTTGTGAACCTATCATAAACCTCTTCCCTCTCACCTTCCTGTTGTAAAATCTAACGATATTCCTTTTCTTTTTGAAAAGGGACAGAGTAAGTATTTTTGGAGAAATATGGGATATTTCCAAGAAAACAAAGATGGAGGCAGACATCACACAAGGGAAGTTAATTGACCAGTATGTTTATAAACAGTTTTTATTTTTTGATATTATATTTTAGAAATACGTGTGGGAAGACGTAGAAGCGGCGTGTTAGTGATCAGTGTGTTTTGTTTGTCTTTACTCCTTAAATTTAATTCGTATTGGCCAGAAACCGTGTTATTATTTCTCCTTTAGTGATTCTAAACATAGCTAAACGGCAGCGAACCTACGCTTTTAATAATGAGTGGGAGAATCAGTAGTTTTGAATACAAAGGCAAACCTGTGTATTTAGTGTGTGAATCCCTAAAAAGTAATGTAGAACGACATTTTTCCACTAATCATAAAAGCTTAGTGAATTATGAAGACAGAATTGAGTCGTATGCGCGAACAAAAGTCTATGCGCTATCTTGTAACATGGAACATAGACTTTTGTTCGCGCATACGCCCCAATTTTTAAATCCAAGTTAACACTGCAGCAAAATCTGTTCACACAACTGGTTCAGCAATCAAACATTCGCTTCTTATATAATCTGCCATGTGTTATTAGCTAAGAGAAAGAAACCTTTTAGTAATGGGGAAGTAATTAAAGAAGCTATGGTCAGTGCGGCCGAACCTCTGTTTGATGGACACAGAGATAAAACTCGTCTCTTCTATCAAAACTATTAAGTTATCTCACCAGACCGTTGTGAGAGAATATTTCTAATAATTTATGAACTCACTACATCGGGATTTGCAAGTGTAAATATTTTGTCACTACAATTTGATGAGAGTGCGGATATCTCGGATGCTGCACTGTGTTTGTTTATTGGATTTTTTTTTGGCCGATTTTACATCGAAGTAAAAGTTTAAAATTGCTTCCTCTTCACGAACGTACTAGAGAAGAAGACATTTTTAATGTATTCCTTAAATTTTTTGAAGATTGCTAAGTTACAGGTTTGAAAACTTGCAGGGCTGCCACTTGGCCCTTATTTTAGGACTCTGTCCATATTTTTAAGACTTGGTCCATTAGAGTCCATATTTCTAAAAATAGGTCGTTAAAAAGCCATATTTTTTTATATTTTACAATATTTTATTTTTGTGAAAGTTATTTCTATTGAATAAGTTTCTATACAGTAACTGAATAATAATATAGTGTTCATTTTTAAATAGTTATTGCATCATTGTATTATATATGAGGGTCGTACAGCAAACAAACATGAGATCAACAGTATTTATTGCGTGAATAAGTCTCACGAGATCAGATCTCATGTATTCACTTAGCGTCTCCCCATGTCTTTATGTAACATATCATTATATACCTCATCTCACAAGCTGGAAAGACTAGACTACTGAACTAGGTATTTTATTGTTGGAAAAAAAGTCTTTCAACGTTCGATGTCTTCTGTACTTTCAGGTTAAGTGAAGAATGGTGTAGAAAGCTCTCTGCTTTGTAAGTAGAGTGCTTCGTTGGTAGAGCTATGTACTGTCTTTTTCAGATGTATATATCCTTTCTCTTCCCCTTTTCATGTTTTAAATTTATATATATATATATATATAGTCACTCTTGTCTTAGAACCCCACTATAGTACAGCAGTTGTGTTTTGTGCTAGAAAATAAGAAGGTAGCCTCAGAAAAATTATATCCAACTAAACTCGTGTTCGTGTGTATTTTAAGTACCAGTAGCTAAATAAGGTAGTGGAGAGGTGGGCGTGATGGTGGTGGTGGAGGTGGTGGTGGCGGTGGGGGGTTGTGTCCCACAACATGCCAAAGGAGAAAAGCACAGTGAAAACTGGGTGACGTGGATGTGGTTAAAATTATTAATTCAGCTTTTCTGAAGGCGTGTGAAAACTTAGCTGAACTCTAGATAAAATGCTATAGTTGTAGAATTTTCTTCTTTTAGTATTCCTTTTTCAAAAAAAAAAAGAGTACACGGATGGCGCCAGTCCGACAACTGTCAGACAAAGTAACAATTTTCCAATTGAGCATTAGGTTTTTTTCTTTACTATAGTATTGCAACCCACGGCCTTTCCACGTCCATAAAAACACTCTGAGAGAACTAAGAGAATCTTATCCTAGCTGATCGAAAACGCCTCCCCAGTGTCGATCTCCTCTCACATTTTAAAACAATAACTCAGGAGTAAGGAGAGAATTTGTAAATCTTTTCATAAAGGAAAAGCAGGTTTTACACATTTAGAGAATTCTTTTATTGTCTTAGCAAGGTCAGACTCTAGTGGAGTGGAGTGGAGTGGAGTGGAGTGATTTCTCTTAATTTCTACCCCCTTCCCGAGAATAAAATAGTTTTTTGGGAGGGAAAAATTGAACAGATACGAAAATCTTGCCACTTGAAAGAAAATGAAAAGCATCGTCTAATTTCCTAATGAAAAACTCTAATTTTTTTCAGGGTTCTCGAGGTGTTGTGTCTGAATCATCCATCCATACAATTTTTCTTACTTATGAACATATCTCACTCTCTCAGTTAGTCTTTTCATAAACATTCCTCATTCATCCCTTATTTTACGTATGTATAGAGTTCTCTTTAACGTCGTACTTGGCTCTGATATTGTGATTACTGATGGCCAATGACAAAATACAAGTGAAATTAATAATTACTTCCATGCTTCCTAGACTTATAAAGAAAAAAAAAAGTGGTTCTCTTATAATTAGCAATTTATAACAAGGAAAATTTGCACTTTGCTCACTTGCTTACTCCTAAGTCAGGGGATTTATAGAAATAAGAGGGAGGACAATTTATATTATAATAGAAAAGAAAACAGACGACTTTACTTTTTTAACTAATATAACAGAATAGTTTTGAGCCATTAAGGCTCAATCCAAGTGAGTTTTCCCGCCTTTTTCGTTTGACGTCAATTATTCAAAATTCAGTGCAGGTAAACAAAATGTAACTTTCACAGACCAAAGTTCATGTCATGCTTCAATAATGAGTTCAATTAGCTTTAAGAAAACGTTAGTAATAACTTCAGGATTGTGTGCAGACACTTTTCGGACATTTTTCTATCCCAAAAGTGTCTGCACACAATCCTGAAGTTACTAGCAGCATTTCTTTAAAACTAATTGTACCCATTATTGAAGCGTGATATGAACTTTGGTCTGTGAAAGTTACATTTTGTTTACCTGCACTGAATTTTGAATAATTGACGTCAAACGAAAGAGGCGGGAAAACTCACTTGGATTGAGCCTTAATAAGATAATATTTCTCTAGATTTTTCTCTAAGCAAAAAAAAAAAAAAAAATCTTAGTTTGATGGATTTCCCAGGGACGGTTTGAGATAAAAACAAAAGCTTAGTGGGTATCACTGCCCTTCCCCGCACAGATATACAAAGGATAATTTATTCTTCGGCGTGAAACCATACTGACCTGAACAGCTGACTTCTTACTCGGACGACGCGTTTCGTTGACCGAGAGGCATAAAACAGAAACAAAAGAAAACCTGTAACCATTTTAGAAAATAAAGAAAATGGAAATTATCTGTTTGTGGAAACTATTCTTCCATCGAAGCCTATCTTATTTTAAAGCCAAAATACGCTACTCCACCGATTCTCTCATCTCCCGGGTAACATCCAAGCTAATACAAATTGAAATGAAGTTTTACTCGAACTGCCTCTGTAGCTGACCCATAGCGAACTGTCCAGATTTTCGCGCGTTCTTGTCATTCGTATCTTCTGACCGATGCCAACATCCTCCTCCCTCCCCGAGAAGACAACTTCAAACTGGATCATAAGAAAAAAGACTCCTATTGGCTGTTTCTGCTGCTCCCGAAAAGGAAATGGGGGTGACAGACAGATGCTGGTTCTCTCTAACGACGATTTCCTCTAAAAATTTCATGAAATCAAAAATTGAGAATAAAATAATAGTACAAAGAGTTACATATAAGTAAGATATATAATTGGATAGAACATAAGAAAAACTTTACATACATACCAAACACACATATGATATTCACAAAATTACCCAATCCATAATAAACCCGTATAAAAATTAATACATAATAATTAGAAAAGAAATATAATATCACACTTTTCAACTATTTCTAGCTAGCCGGCCGGCCGGCATTTTTTAACCCTAACAAAATCATACAGGATGAACAATACAACTTTTTTTTTACCACATTTTTGCAGAAAATCAGAAAAGAAATTTATACAGTAAAGGATGAGGCAGAACCAAAGTTTCTGCATCAACTGCAGACTGAAATTGAATCGTGATTAACTGAAATTTGTTGTTGTAAAAGCAGTATGATTGTCACTTTAACATCTGTGTATCTACTTCATATGTAATACTAGGTCGTCAGTGGATATTGTTGAAAATTTGGACACGACTAGGCTTATCAGATGAACGTCATCACAGCCTCTTCTCAAGCGATAACTAAGGCAAAAGCTTCCATGTGGGAACGAACATTGAATGCGATCATCGATGTCAATTGTGGACTTAAGTTACATGACAAGAAACTTATTTTGTATATATCGTCACTTCGTCCATTGTTTGGCAAAATGGAGTTAACGCTGCAAAGACCTTGTACTGAAGGGCAAACTCCCAAAATAATCTCACAAAACGACCTCCCAAGTGGCTATAAAGGTTGGAAATTAAATGAATTTATCCAGAATTTAAATGGAACTTCGAACTTTAAAACTTATTTTTCTCAAAAGTAGCAAAAGTGGACATAGTACCTTCTGGTTCCAAGGTAACTATGTATTAAGTGAACTAACATGAAAAGTACAGTGCTTGCCTTGAGATTCGGAAAATGAAATCAAAGAATAGGAAACGAAAGAAAAAGGAACAAAGGCAGAAATGAAAAGGAGAAGAAGGATAAAGTTGAGGGAAGAGAGGAAGTGGAAGAGGACAAGGATTGACGAAAGAGGAGAAAGGAAAGACGGGTCTAGTATCCGAGAAGCTAGCGAGAAACTGATGAAAGCATCCGACAAGAAAAACAACGCCAAGGAAATAGCGATGGCTCAAGCTATATACTTAATGGATTAAAAAGGTAGCAGAAGACATACAAAAGGGATGGACACGAGTGAATACAGGGTCCTTCCCACAGGCAACGTGTTGAGATGCTGGTAATAGAGGGGAAAGAATATGTATTATGCCAACACGGAAAGTCAGATCAAAATTTATATTCTGTAACTGAGTGTTTAAAGGGATTGAGGCATCTGGTGTGTTGATGGCACACAAGTGCCGATGGATTTCTTTACGAATGTTCAAGGGTCCACGTGATTCCTCCATATAAAAAAGCATCACAGAATTTGTAGGTTAGGGTGTAAATTACATTACAAGTGTGGCATGTATCCTTGGGGTTTAAGGTGCAGTGGTCATTAACACTATTGATAGTGACTGGGAAAAGTTATTAGGATAGGTCATAGGGTATGTAGCATATGTGGGCGGCGATTAAGGGCGGCAAGGTAGAGGAAATCGTACGGACTAAGATGTTTCTAAAATTTGGGGCTGAGTGGGTGAAAATCTAATCTAGTTTTGATGGGAAATACTGATCTTTGGGTCCGAGTGGATAATGTAGGATTTTTTGACCTTGGTTAATTTAGGATGAAAGTGAGTGATTACAGTTCGAATAGGTGTTGGGAGTGGATTGAATGTGCGAAGATGCACGTCAAATCTGCTTTATTATAAATTTAGACGGGTAGCCTCGGTTGACTTGAGCTACTTGGAAGCATTGGTTAGGTAAGTTTCGGTTGCAGAGGTGGTGGAAATTGTGCATTGTCCTAATGAGGGCAAGTAAGAAATGAATAGCTTTCTTCGTGTGAAAAGGATAGGAACTTGAGTAGTGTAAATATTGCATATGATTGGAAGTAGTGAGGGTGTTGAGTTGATTCCACATCAAGCAATATGACTTTCTTGTTTGATGGACCAAGTGAACCGGACAAAATGAAACTGGTTCAGGTGTTCTAGAAACGTGTTGAGGCTGGCTTCACCATTGGTCATGAGGTGAAAACATTATCCAAAATAGTGGTGTTAGAAATTGTGTTCGAGCTTGTCCGTGAGCAGATGGGTGTAGGAGGGAGACATTTTCGTACACCATTCAGATCTACACACCTTTTAACGTCATCTACAGCCTAATCTGCCCTTTATGTCGGTGAAACAAATGGACCTTTAAACATTAGACTGAACATCCAACCACCTCTTGCACCATCAACAAACCAGATACGCAATCACACAACGGATGTTTTGACTTATCTTTCCGTGTTGCTGTAACCTACATTCTGGCTCCTAGAACCAATATCTCAAAACGCCACTTGTGGGAAGGAGTCTTCGAGCGCAAAAATGGAATCTGGCCTAAACCTTCAATAGCTTAGCTTCTAACACATCATCTCAGTCGCCTCCTTCTCCTCTAATATATCATCATTCTCTACTACAGCGGTTCCTAAACTTTATTGTTACGGGATCCACCTCAAAGTTTAAAAAATTTTCGCGACACACGCTAATATGTATATAATAACCTTCTATATAAACTCTCCTGTCGGAAAAGGCGAACTTTCGTTGAAAGCATGTACAGCATTTGATAAGTAATCCTAATGTGAAAGTCGAGTGATCATAAAAATAGATCTTTCTTTTAGTACGTAAGAAAAAAATACATTTATTAATGGTGCTATACAATTAGAGAGAGTCTATATCAGGGTTGAAACTTGTTAATTTTAGCCTCAAATCACTGTTTACACAAAGTCTGCTTCTGTATTTGTTTTTCAAGAACACCAAACTTGAAAAGGCACGTTCACACTAATAAATTGTAATGAACCCCATCAAGTGTATCAATGCTACTTTTGATATTTCTGGGTATTCTCCTCGTACATTAATCCAAAATGGGATTAAGCTTGTTTCTTTGAAAATAGTTTTCAAAGATGAGTCACTGATAATTAATGAGTCGTCTTCAGTTTCACTTTTTTTTTTTAAAATACGAACCTGTTCAAACGAATTTTTGATCCATTGCTTCCCCTGACCAATCTTAGCACAGTAGCTACTAAAACAAGGGTCATACTAATTATTTGTCATAACGTCCAATCAACCTCGGCTAGTTATCTCTATAAATACAGTAAATTTTATTAAGACCTCCATCGATTAAGTAGCTTTGAAATTGTAAAAATGGTATTTACATACCAGTCCTTGGCAGCTTCTGTGTTTCGTAACAACACTGTATTTTCAGTTAGTTATTTATTTATATTTTTCCAGATTTTTTTCTTCAAAGTAGATTAGATTACATTAGTAGTTTGTTATATATTTACAACAGAAAAAAATATTATATTTTTGTAGACTTGACAGGTCGTTCCGCGATCCACCAAAACATCGCATGTGGGTCGCGGAACCCATAGTTTGGGAATAGCTGCTTTTCCCAGCTTGCTACACATTTTCAACACAGAATCTCCCACCAACCATCTATTCGATAATGAGTTAGTCAGTTGTTCTTGAAATCAATGCGTCGTCCACTCTACACCGTCTCCTTTCGAATCTTTTTGTTTATTGATCATGTGACTTTTCTGTGCTCGTTCATTACTTGAATAAATTGAAATATCCCGCTGTTATTCTAAGTTTTATAAGTAATTGTGTATGGTCTTTGAAGAAGAAATGTTACATACAACATTCCTTCAAATTTTACCCCTTGTATTGCCTATCCGGATTTCTTATATATATATATATATATATATATATATATATATATATATATATAATTAGAACATAGCTCCTTCGCATGTTTTTATTATGCGAAGTTTTCGTACATCTATCTATCTACTATGCGTAAAATGAAATTTTATTTCATCATATATGATCCGGAAAGTTCCAAGTCATAAATAAAAAAATCAAGAAATAATCTATTTTAAACATCCGCAATACTTTTATACTGTATATGATGGTTCAATCTAAATTTTCTCTAATACGTAGACCCACGTAATATGTTCGCACTGTATTTTCGTCTGTGAATAAAATATTTGTGTGTGTGTTCTTTAACAGTGCTGTGTTAATAATACTCGACAACTATTAAAACCATAGAGTTAGGAAGAAAATAGAGAGAACATACATGACGTCACATGAAGCCAAATTACGGTTCATCGGCAGCCATCTTGTGTGGCCCCATTGGAGTCCCTCTATACCGAGTATTGTGAGGATTGCCTTTTCCGATAGGAGGATGAGTGCACCTCAGAGAGGCAATACTCGGAAAAGTGGATCTCAAAATATGGGGCCAGTTAATATGGCCGAAATGCCTCGTCCCTTCCGTCTCTTGGCTTCATTCCCCCTCTTCTACAAACCAGCCTAAGGTTCCCTCTATTTATATTCCTAACTCTATGATTAAAACCAAACTTATATTAGGAATCGCAAGGTTACATGGATAAGTCGATTTTATTTACAAATTTAGCTCTGTATTTTAAGTAATAATTAATTATCCGGATTGTCGGTTTTCTAGACATTATGGGTCCTTAATTCATCCTGAATATCAATGCTGTCCTGTATGTATCAGATAAAACCGAAGGTATAATAATGATAAAAAAGATAATGGATACTTACAACTTTGTAGTTCTGGTTGTAAACACACAGACGAAATCACTATATTTCGATCTCTGCGATCTTTGTCAAGTATGAAGATATAGAAGAGGAGCACGCACACGAAGACAAAAGGTTGGAGCGAAAGAGGGCCACTTAATAGACGACGCATCGAGTTTGGAACAATTGACTAAAACGAATTACGAGTGAAGTTCCAGCATGGGACTATGCAAGGTTATGCACTGAGAAAGCAGTGGAAACGGGAGACAAGGGACGGAGGAAGATGGGGATGAAGTTTTATGCCGGGTTCCATTTCTTCGCTGAAACCGTAAATAAAGGCTCGCTCCCGCAAACAGTGTGTTGAGGTGCTGGTCGTAGGAGGACAGAATGTGTATTATGGAAACACGGAAAGTCAGATCAAAATTGATGTTATGTGACTGGCAGTGTAAAGAGACTGGAGAATCTGGTTTGTTAGGGGTGTAAAAGTGACTGGTTGTTATTACGAATGTTCAAGGCTCCGCCTGTTCACCCCATACAAAATGCATCACAGAATTTGCAGGATAGGATTTAAATTACGTTAGAGGTGTAGCATGTACCTATACGCGATAGCTAAAGTTTTCTAGCAATAATCCATAAATTACTACTCTCCGTTCTGACATAGTGCTTGTTACAGTAGATGTTACTTTCTTGAATATAAGCATTCATTCTGCCGATCTTTCTTAACAAGGGACCTGAATAGGATATCCCAACAACAGATTTTACATACTTTAATTTACAATGACTCCTGTGTCCCCATATCTTCCAACCTTAACTCATTTTCCCACGTCATACAATGATGAAATTTTGCACAGCGACGTAAGTCCGGTGACAATACAATATTCCATTGTTACTTTCATATATTTTAAAAGCATATTTTATTTTTTAGTAAAAACTTCTTTATCCTAAAATACATACTAACCCGCAACGATGTTACGTTTTACTGGTTGCAGAACACTTTACGATTAGGATAACGAAACATCAGCTTACAATACACAGAGTAAGGAAAAAGTATCCAAATAACGAAACAACTAAAAAAAAAAAAACTTTAAACACACTTTTCTTTTAAAAAATCGTACTAAAAAGTAAAAAAAAATATTTTGTTTATTCATGACTAAAAAGAAAAGCATAGGGTGCGCAAATTAAAGTATTTATAATTTGACTATATATGAGTGCACCCCATGCTTTTCTTTTCAGTCATTCTTTTTTTTTTTTGAACGAATTGTCTTATTTTTTTAAATAAAGTATATTTTAAAAGTTTTAATTTTTTTTTTTTTATTCTGAAGGAGGGAGAGATTTCTTTGGACTCGCCATTAGCAGTATTAATGAGGGTGACTAGGAAAGAATGTGAGGACGGGACGGATCATGCATCTACGTCTCTTGTATTTGTTGACGCTGGTTGCGGATGGCCGGGGAAGGATTCTTAGGAACTAAGTTTGGGAGGGTGCTAAAAAACGAATCTGGGTTTGGTAGAAACTACTGATCTGGTGTGTCTGTCAGATTGGAAGATGTGGAAATGGGAATGCAGGATTCTTTTAATCTTAGTTACTTCAGGATGGAACTGAGTGATTAGGATCCGTGGATTCGGATTGGTGCTACGAGTATGAGTAGGTTGAATGTGCGAGGATGCACGTTA
Source organism: Lepisma saccharinum (assembly GCA_022664845.1). Taxonomy (NCBI): domain Eukaryota; kingdom Metazoa; phylum Arthropoda; class Insecta; order Zygentoma; family Lepismatidae; genus Lepisma; species Lepisma saccharinum. The sequence continues at coordinate 10,115 of JAGDQP010029837.1, read as the reverse complement.
GATCTGCTTGGTTACAAGAGCTACCTGGAGGCGCTGGTTGTAGGTTTCGGTAGCATGGACGTTCGAATTAAGGCGTTGTCCTCTCTGGCAAGGGAGAAAGAATAGCTTTTTTTTTTTTTTGGAGTGGTAAGGATGAGAGGAGGATCTCGAGTAGTATAAATATTACATCGGCGGATTGGTCGATTTTATGTGAACGAGTGGGAGCTGGGGAATCCACATCAATCAATGTAGCTCTTTTGTGTGAACTTGAAAGCGCGAAACTAGTATGTTCTGGGAATGTATTGAAGCTAGCATCTTCTTCTGACCGTAAAGTTAAAATATCGTCTAAGAACCGGATCCAAGATAGTGAACTTAAATGTAGGGTTTGTAGAAAATCATTTTCAAGCTTGCCTATAAACAGGTTAACATAGGAAATTCCATTCTCGTACCTACGGCCGTGGCTTGGATTTGGAGGTAGTGTTTATTGTCGAAAATCAGGTTGTTACAGATGAGAGCTAGCTTGACCAGATTTAAAGGAAAGCTGTGATAAGGATGTGAGGTTTAGGTCTCTGGTTGAGGAACAAATCCAAAGTTGCTAAACCATTGACATGAAAAATTTTGGAGGCCAAGAACGTATCGTTTTTAAACTTACCCAGCTATTCAGTTTCTCCAGTTGAATCGACTCCTAAAATTCATCCTACCGGTAATAATCTACAATCAGACCTCATAGCCTAACCCTTGGCAAAGCGAGATCTCCTGAACGGTTCCTCTTCTACCTCAATTTTAAACTTACCCACTACAAACTTTCTCCAGCTGAATCTGAAAAATTATCCAAAGGTCTTACATTTTCGCCTTCAAAGCTTACAATCAATTTCTTGAAAAATATGTCCTAACTTTTGCTCGCAGATTAAGATGGTGCTACTTTTGGCCCAAATCTCCTTTAAATCCTTCTGTACCTTCGAATAAATTTCATACCAGCCGAGAATGTTTTTGCTATCCATTATCTCAAGACCCACCTCCCTTTGAAATTCTTTCTGAACCAGAGTTCTCTCTTGTAACAACTCCATTTTCGACAACAAACGCTACCTGCAAATCCGAGACACAACCATGGGTACAAGAATGGTCCCTCGTATGCCGGTCTATTATGAGCAAATTTGAACACGATTTCCTACAAACTCAACCTTGAACTCCATTACTTTGGATTCGATTCTTAGATGACATTTTCATCTTATGGCCAGATGATGAAGGCAATCTCGACATGTTCCTAGAACTGAACCAGTTTTCGCTGTCCAGTTCACTTAGTTTAGCTTGAACAACACAGCCACATGCATTGACGTAGGCATCATTCTGGAAGACAACACCTTCACCTCTTCCGTTCGTTTAAAACCAAGTAAACATATTTAATACTTGCATTTAAGTTCCCATTCTGACCACACCAAAAAAGCTATTCTTTTCTCCCATGTTCTCAGCGGAGAACACTTTAATTTCTCTAAACAATTACTACCGAAACCTACAACCGGAACCTTCAGAAGGATCTAAACCCACCTAACCTTGTAACCAAGCAGATCCGACATGCATGAGTTCGCATTCAACCAACTCATACTTCCAACGTCAATCCAAATCTACCGGCCCTACTCATTTAGTTTCAGGCAATACTAATAAGATTAAACAGATTCTGAATTCCCACGTCTATGTACTCCAATGTAATTCCGATACCAGATCATTGTTTTCTCCAAGCTGAGATTAGTTTTTCAACACTCCCAATTTTAGAAACAGTCTGCACGCTCAGATTCCGCCCACAAATGTAAAGTGTTTAACCGGTCCTATCTATCTTACGTCTCCAGTTTTTTTCAACCAGCATATGCGATGGCAACTTCACACTAAATCCTAAAACAACCTGTCAAGCTTCAAATGTCAAACCCTCAGTCCGCCGTGTATTCTATGTGGGGGGTAACAGACGATCTTGTAAATAGTAATGTTAACTATCACCGTCATCAACAGCGTCAATTCCTCAGTTGCGCTCTGACTTGGATGTGAGTTTCCGTGTCGCTCTATCCGCTACCAAGAAGACCTACACACCGTCTTTTGGGAAGAACCTTTCATTCAGGGCTTGAAAGTAAAAATAAACCCCCGTCTAATTCTGTGGTAACCTTTTTTTCCTTCCTCCAATATCCACGCTACCTTACTTTCCCTCTTGCCCTTCTTGAAACCTTTATCCCGTTGTTTTTCCAATCTCAGAACCCTTTTCCATATAACTTTTTCAATTTTTCACAGATTTCGTTTTCTTTTCTCATTTTCTCTTTGAAAGAAGAACGATTTCATCTTTAGTGATTTCTCTTATCCATTGTCTAGTTACTTTATTAATTATGTGTAGTTATATCTTTTCGAATACCAGAACTGGAAAGTGGAACAGTTGAAGATCTGCCAAGTTGAATTTCTTTTTCCTATCATATTTATTTCGTTTCCACTATCATCTTTTTTTTCCACGTTTACTACCTTACTGTATTCTTTTTCTGTTTCTTGACGGATGTACAATCAACATGCTGCAAAGAAGGAAATAAAGATTCACGGAGAGACAATAGGCATAGTTGATGAGTATGTTTACCTAGGCCAGCTCAAAACATCGAATGCCAAGTTGAGGGATGAAATAAATAGAAGATGTAAAATGGCGTGGAGTTCGTTTGGAAGACTACACTTTATTTTCAAAAGCAAACTTCCAATGTGTCTGAAGCGTAAAGTTTATAATCAATGTGTCTTACCTGTAATGAAAGTACGGCTGTGAAACTTGGACATTGAATGCGCAAACGACTCAAAGATTGAGAGTCACACAAAGAGCAATGGAGAGAGACATGCTAGGAATAACCAGGAGGGACAGGGCGACAAATGAATGGATTCGCGCACAAACAAAGGTAGAAGATATAATCAAGACTGCGAGGAAGATGAAGTGGAAATGGTTCGGTCACATAGCTAGACGACAAATGTACTATATTAGATTTCTAGAGAAAAGAAACGACCGAAACGACGTCCGAATGCTAGATGGGTAGATGAAATCAAGCGTTTTTCAAGAGCTACATGGATGAGGATACCAAAAGACCAACATATGTGGAAAGAAAACGGGAAGGCCTTCATCCAGCAGCGGATAGAAAAACGGCTGAATATGATGATGATATAACGTCAATCGTAAGTAGATTTATTTCATTAGGTTATATTTGGTACTTGGTCCATTTCTGGAACTCGGATTAGCGATGTTTCGACAAAGATATACCATAATTCTAGGTTTTAATAAATTACATGAGTTCATGATAATTTAATACTATTTCATCTTCTCTTCGTATGATTAATTCTTGATTTGTTTTTTTAAAGTAATTGGCTGCACTTTAGATACCTCTCAAATGGTTGAAATCAGTGAAGGTTAGGTTTGATTTTGTTAGCTTAACTTACATTAGTTAGTTAAAATCATCTTTAACTGGGCTTAACGCCTCTAGTCCTTCGGAATCAGATCCAAAATGATCTACGTATATCTTATTTTTATTATGGAAGAAGAAATCAAGCTATCTGTAGAAAGTGGATATAGCATATTTTTATGTAGTGCTTTAAACAAGAATATCCGAGTTCTAAAATAATGACACATCCGAAAAGAAAATAGGATTTACATCGGCAACTAATTGTTGTGATGGACAGTTACAATATATTGAATTTAAAATATGATGTGAACGTATATATTGAACAACATAATCACTTTGTGATCAGTTGGCAAGCCAATCAACCATGGGAAATTTAAATTTAAATTAATATATATGATCGTTGAATAGCATTGTAAAAATACAATTATGGGTTCAACAACAATTACCAGATGGTTGCTTAGAAAAGTGATTTCATTTGATTTATTTTTTTGTTTTTAAATGGCAGAGTTGTGGCATAACCCTTTTTTTTCAACTTAACTTTCTGAGAATTCACCGATATTAAGTAATTATAATGGCCACATGTAACGCTAATAATGCGGATGACGTCAAAGATTCTTACGTATATTAACAGAAGAAATACATTTATTTGAAATACTTTTACATTGTTTTCTTTAGTTCACAATGGTTCATGGTGTCCTCAAATATTGAAACATTAATTTAACTCATTTCCCGACGTCATAGAATGATGATGAAATTGTGCACAGCGATGTACGTCGGGTGACAATACAATATTCCATTGTTACTTTCATATATTTCTATATTTTAAAAGCATATTTTCATATATATATATTTAATATGGACTTCTTTATCCTAAAATAAATACTAGCCTGCAACTAACTTGGGTTTTACTGGTTGCAGAACACTTTAAGATTTGGATCACAAACCATTTAGTTTGAGAAAATGTATCCAAACACCGAAATAACTCGAAGAAAGAAAGACATACTTTTCTTAAATAATTCGTACTAAAAAAAAAAAAAAAAATAACAATAATTTTGTTTATGCATGAATAAAAAGAAAAGCATGGGGCACATTCTCATATACAGTCACTTTATAATTTCTTGAATTGGCGCGCCTCATGCTTTTCTTTTTAATCATGCATAAACAAAATAACTTTTTCTTTTAAGTACGAATTGTTTAAGAAAAGTATGTCTTTAAAAAGTTTGTTTCTTATTTTTTTTATAGTGATTGAAAGTAGCTTTCTTGGGTCCCTTCATTTGAATTTGAATTTACTTATAATCTTTAGATATCTGAGGCAGGGCTAGTGTGGGGAGATGGTCTTGGAAGGTAGTCAGCCAGGGTCTAGTTAGTATGTACTATCCGGGTAAGGTCCCTAGCGTAGCCAACAAAAGGGGACATTAAAATCCCGCTTACTTCTCCCAAATCTCAGAAACCACAAGGTCTGGAGACATGGTTGACATGTCTTGGCAAAACTAGTTCAGAGCCGTCGGAATCGAATTGATTAGTGTTGCCAAGACCTTTACGCAAATTTAATTTTTCAAATTCCTTCCACAACGTATCCGCACTAAACTTGACCTAAACATTATTCGACACAATACAAAAAATACTGTAGGTGTTACCGTTCCGAAACACCCCACTTATTACAGCGTGGGCAACTTATGGCATATAAATTGATGTTTTTGTCTCAGATGTTATAAACAGACCTTCGCTATTAGTACAATCACAGCTCTCACTTGTTCATATCTTTTCATAATTCCTTGGAAGTTCAATAGAATGCCAGGATATAGGAATTAAAATAATGCCATTATTGCGTTAAGAGGACTCACTTCCATTTTGCTTGAGAAAAACTTCTTTATTCAATAAGTACTTTCCGGTCTCAAACCTGAGACCATCTTCAGGTGTGACGACTTTTTTTGTTGAAATTTGTATGTGTATTTGGAAATACTTTAAAGAAAGAAGTGTTATATGAAATTTTCAACATGTAATTTATATCACAATAACATACACTTTAACACTTCTTTTTACAGTATTCTGCACATATACATTCATATTTAAGCAAAAAAAAAAAAAAAGTTGTCACACCTGAAGATGGTACCAAATAAGTACTTCGTATTAAAGAAGTATTTTTCCAAACGAGGAACACAAAGACTGAAGTAAGTATATTAATTATATTTTCTTGTAATGGAGTTTATTCAATCGAAAATTACAGTCAATGAGAACCTTGTGTGGTAGCCCAAACTATTTCGTTGAAGAAGCTATATCAATCAGAAAAAAAAACAGCCAATACTATTATACTTTGTGAGATTTGAACAGAATCGTGACTTTAGTCGATTCCGTGACAATTCGAGAAAATATCGCACCCCTTTGCTGGAAATAGCTCTGTGCTATCATAATAGTTTCTTCCTCGCAAATTCTTGCCAACATTTAGCACTACTTAAAAAAGAAGAAGAAAAAATTAAATAAAACAGCGTAAAATAAACTTGTGAACAAAAGATATTAACGCTGTTAATGTAATTCCAGAACATTTTCTGAAAAAAAAAACGTCACAGAACTGGTTCCTTGAAACGAAAATTTTCAGTTTTCAAGAATTTTCAAAGAAAAAGAATACCTAAAAATTTCTCGAGTATTATTCAGTTTCACTTTGTGATTATTTCATGTTATTATTATTATTATTATTTACACTATTATTCAGTTGAAGTAATTCTCCAGTGTGTTGTGACTAGTAACCAAAGAGGTAAAAAGACAAAACTGTGGAGCATTCCTGTATAGAGAGAGAGTTTCTTGCTTAAATGCTCTTGCAATATCTAAGATTTCTCACTTTAGTCAGTGGACATTTTCGTGGTTTTTTTTGTTTGTTTTTTTAAAGCGAAGAGGCTTAAAATTTAGAGCAGTGTAACGGTACTACTGTTAGTAGATGAATATCGAACACTTAAGGTTCTACCAAGTAAGAGTCATGCACAAAACTGAATTCGTCAACTTTTAAGAATTAAGGTATCTTCCAGTTGTGCACACGATAATGTTTTTATTAAAATTCTGGAAATATTTAAAGTGTAAGCTCCGAAAATTAAATTACGAAAGATGTCAACCCTGTTTGTGATTGCCTTACTTAGTGAAGGACCGGCGAACATCTTTCACCTAACATTTAATACTTTCACAAATATATATGCTGGGTATTGTTGAGATAGGCAATATTATTCACAAATGTTTATTTTATATTTGGACGTACAGGTATTGGACAAAATAATGAAAACACTTGTGGAAGTCGGAACGTTTTGTATTAATGCGGTGTTGGTACACTTTTAGCACGCAATACAGCTTCAATTCTGGACTAAATAGACCGATACAAATCCTGAATGGCGATGAGGTGAATTTGAAGCCATTCTTCATGCAGCACAGCCTCCAGTTCAGGTGAACGAAGGAACTGAAAATCGACGCTGAACCCTGATTTCCAAAACATCCCACAGAGGCTCGATGATATTCAGATCTGGAGACTGTGTGGGCCAGGGAAGATGTTGAACCTCATCAGAATGCACGTGAAACCACCCTTGAACTGGGGACATTACCATCCTGATATTCCCGTCTGGAAATAAAGTTTACACCAAGAGTTGGACCTCGTTACCCAAGAGTTCTCTATACACTGTTGCTGTGACCGAATCGTGTAATGTGACAAGGAGAGCTGCTGAATATAGTGCCCCAGACCATAGTGTTTGACAGTCGGGCGGGAACAGTCCACATGGTATGCTTCAGAGGGTATTCGTCAGACAAGCACGCGTCCAGTGGTGAGGAAGAGGGCAAAGGGGAACTCGTCCGATCATACGACACCTTGCCAGTCCTCCAACGTCCAGTTTTTGTAACGTTTGCACCATGCACATAACCTTTGAGCATTCTTGTCTGTTATTAGGGGCTTGGGAATAGCAGCACTCCCATGTATACCCATTTTGTACAGTTCCCGCCACACTGCTTTGGATGGCGTTGGAGTGTTTAAGTGGAGATAAAGTTCTGTAGTCACTTCCTGAGCCGTCGTTTTCTTTTGCGACGTCACTGTCCGCTTCAAGGTCAGGCGGTCCCTATCCTGCAGCTTCATCTTTCGACCACTATTGTGCTTCGCCTACCCTATTTTACCCTGCACTATGTATGCGGCTATGACCTTCGAGACTGTGTCTTTTGTTGCACCGCACTACGTCCTGTTTTGCTCACAGATGCTCCAGCTAGACGGACAACCACAATTAGACCTCTTCTTTGAAACTCCGTCAAGTTGGACATACTGGTCACCCACCACACTGCCTCACTCTATTAGTACACAATCTATCCTACCTTTAACAAACGAGAGACGGTTGATTTACACAGTGCTCAGTGTTGCCAAGCACAGTTACAATATGTCCCACTTTTGACAAGTGTTTCCAATATTTTTTCCAATACCTGTAATAAAATCTTGGAAACTGACACCTTTTCTTTTCAATGAAAACTTTTCAATAGTTTGACAGAAACTGAAAGACATATATCAAATGGTAAAGCAGTTGATGACTCACCCAGTGATGACTTCTGGCATACTTTCGGGGGGGTGGGGTGGCATTGCCCCCCAAAGTGTTTAAGTGCCCCCCCCCCCCGAAACGTTTCACTGAAAATGTATATAAACTTGTGGAATAAAATTCCTTCTGATTTTCGTGTGTTCACAGTTCCTTCAGGCAGGGAACAGAATTTGAAGCTGCTTAGTTTTTCTTCTGTTGAGTTGAGAAAGTGGGCACAGATTTTCTTTCTTTCTCTCCCTCCTCCCAATAGGTTGAAATTGCTGCCGCACCTAGAAATTATGATATTTTGAGAGATTTACTGTTTTATGGTTGCTTTTCAGGTGTGGGTTTCGTTTCCTTGAACAAGGGGACAGTGGGTCAACACAAAACAAGCAAACTGTTTGTTTTCGTATTTGAGAAAGCATGGTGTGTGTGTGTGTGTGTGTGTGTGTGTGTGTGTGTGTGTGTGTGTGAGAGAGAGAGAGAGAGAGAGAGAGAGAAACTGACTTCCAGCCCCGAACTTCTTTCTGAAGTTAAACATACAGAGTCATTACAGACAGAATTTGCTTTCGTGCGTGATAGTTCGGTGTGTTTGCGTGTGCGTTATGCGATTAGTGTTGTGTGGAATTTCGTTTATGTGATTTCGAGCTTCTTGTTAATTGGTGGTGGCTGTGATGGCACAGAATAAAATTTCGTATTATTTTGTTACTAGTAGTAATGCTAGTAAAATTGTAATAAAGCCTGCTGTTCTTGGCGAAGATAGTGAAGAAATAGGTGTTGAAATATCAACCCCACAGAAGAAAATATTTTCACAGCAGCAAGAAAACAGTGTTCAAGATACTCTGCAATCTTTTAGGGGTAAGGGTATAACAGACAATGAAGCAAATACTTCCTCTGCCGTACTCGAGGGTAGGCCTATAACTGATTCCTCCAAAGATGAAAACATTGTACAAACAAAACGCGTGTTTGTGTCATCTGTAAAGCGAGACTACAACGTTAGTTGGGAATCTAAGTATCCGTGGCTTTATTTTGACAAATCTAGGGGTGGGGCGTTCTGCAAAGTGTGTGAAATATTCGCAAAAAATGAAGCGGCTGCCTTGCAGAAAGCTGGCGGTACATTCATATTATTATCATTTACGCAATATAAGAAAGCTCTGGGAAAAGACGGGAAGCTGGAAAAACATTCGAAAGCAGCGCACCACTTGAAAAGTCTCGAACTTGATCGTTTACGTGTAGAGGCCATCAAACATCCCATTAATTACCAACTGTTAAATCAAAGCGAAGAAGAAAAGAGAGAAAACAGGTGCGCGCTAGTTTCATTTTTTACAAGAGGTGTTTATTTTCTAGCTAAAAATGAGATAGCGCATACAACTAAATACGAACCATTGGTAGAAAACGTGATTTTGAAAGTAAATACAGACTTGGAAACATGGGTTGGTAAGCAAAATGTCAGATCTTCATACACTAGCAAAACAACAGCAAGTGAATTGTTGGTTGCAGCCGATAACATTGTGTCTCGCAATATAGAAGACAAAAAACAAAACAAAAAATTTCGTTGATGGCAGACGAATCTACCAGTATAAACAATGAATCCGAGTTATCGATTTGCTTACGATACGTCACTGAAACGAAACCGGTTGAACTGTTTCTGTGTCTTGTTAAATTAAGTGATACTAAAGCTGAGACAATTTCAAATGCCATACACAATGAATTATCGAAACGAAATTTAAAGTATGAAAATTTAGTTGCTTTCGGTTTTGATGGCGGCACAAACTTCGCAGGAAATATTTCTGGAGCCAGGAAACGTCTGTCTAGAAGGCGGGACGTGAAATTCCTTACATACATTGCCGAGCTCATGTCTTGTCCTTAGCAGTTACATCTGCTAGGACTAAACATCCCAAAGTAAAACGCGTATTTTATGTATTGAAGGACAGATATAGATTGTTTCATCAATCACCGAAAAGGGAAAGAATGCTTCATGAAATTCAGGCAGCATTAAATGACCGTTTATTAAACATTCCTAATGTAACATAAGTGAGATGGTTGTCTCACTATAAGATAGTGAATGCAGTAAACGCAAGTTACACATCAATAATGGCTACTTGCGAGCACTTACACAAAGATGGAGCCGATCTATCTTCGCTTGCTGGAGGAATTCTTGATATGAAAACGTCTAGTTTTGTGGTAACTCTCTTTGTTTTGAATG
>JAGDQP010029836.1:0-23067 GCA_022664845.1 Lepisma saccharinum | reverse complement strand
CAAGTAATAACAACTCTGTGGCTACGTGCATGAATCCAATAACACACTGAAGCTATTCCGAGAAAATAAAGGTGACACGAAACTCTTAAGCATATATCCTTATGGCCGGATCCACTAGATTGTAATTACTTAAACAATATTCATGGTTTCTGGGGGTGATAGGTTAAGGGTTACGTTTGTAGCATTAACTCATTTTTTACAAATATGGGTATTGCTTTCATGCACTGATCCACAGAACTGGACAGAAATTATCAACAATCGATTCAGAAAAGGACGTTTTATGCTACAGTAATAGTGGCATGATTCTCAGATCCACTCACACGGCTTGCACGACTGAGAACACGTTCACCCCAGCGGTATTTATACAGAAGCCAAAGAAATTCAAGTGAAGAATATAATGATTTTCCCTTCCTTTCCACATTTTAAAAGCATTCGAATAGTGCGTGTGCAAGACTCTTGCAGGCTGGTCTTGGTCTTGCACGAGTCTTGCAGGTATGCTCTTGGTCTTGGTCTTGCATCGGTATCCCTGGTCTCGGTCTTGGTCTTGATCTTTCATGCCAAAACTGCAAGACCAAGACTTGCGCTCATCACTAATTTCCACGATGTGCTACGGAAATGAGCGAAGAGGGTGGCAAGGAGCAGGAAGAAAGAAACGAAAACCGAAAATATGTGCTTTTGCTTTGGGTACGTCGCCCGTATGCGAAAGAGACGCGATTCATTTTTGTTTTTGTGTTGCTACTGCCCACACACATTTTCATTTCCAGCATGCATCTCATCGTTGTTCCCGTTACGCGATATATGCCACCAACTCTACAGTACTGTCTCGCTGGTTGCCTATACGCACGGCGTTTTACTTCCTGCGTGTTCTCCCATCTTCGTGAATTAAGATGAGACGTAGTTAAATAAAGGAGGATAGAGGTGTCCAAAGTTTGGGGGACTAACTACACGCTAGCCCCTCAAATGTTTGGGCTAGCCGAGATTTCACTTGGGCTGGGTACGACTCATTTTGGGCTGGTTGGGGTAGCCACTTTCAGCTTTTGGGCTAGTCAAATAAAGGATATAGGGGTGTCCAAAGTGTCCATAATGTGGAAACTCCTTCTTAGCGATCCCCCACTGCAACTTGGGCCAGGCGAGATTTCACTTGGGCTGGTTGGGCTAGTCAAATAAAGGAGATAGGGGGTGTCCATAATGTGGAAACTCCATCTTAACGATCCACCACTGAAACTTGGGCCAGGAGAGATTTCACTTAGGCCAGTTAGAACTCAATTTGGGATGGTTGGGCAACCCACTTTCAGCTTTTGGGCTAGTTAAATAAAGGAGATAAGGGTGTCCAAAATTTGTGGGGCTAACTTCACGCTAGCCCCAAGTGTTTGGGCTAGCCGAGGTTTCACTTGGGCCAGTTAGAATTCAATTTGAGCTGGTTAGGCTAGCCACTTTCAGCTTTTGGGCTAGTTAAATAATGGAGATAGGGGGGTCCAAAATTTGGGGGCTAACTTCACGCAATCCCCCAAGTGTTGGGGCTAGCCGAGATTTTACTTGGGCTAGGTTAGACTCATTTTGGGCTGGTTGGGCTAGCCACTTTCAACTTTTGGGCCTGTCAAATAAAGGAGATAGGGGTGTCCAAACTTTGGGGACTAACTTCACGCTAGTCCCCCCCCAAAAAATGTTTGGGCTAGGCGAGATTTCACTTGGGTTGGGTAGGACTCGTTTTGGGATGGTCTGACTAGTCACTTTCAGCTTTTGGGCTAGTCAAGTAAAGGAGATAGGGGTGTCCAAAGTGTCTATAATGTGGAAACTCCCTCTTTACGATCCGGCACTGAAATTTGGTCCAGGCGAGATTTCACTTGTAACAGTTAGAACTCAATTTGGGGTGGTTGGACTAGCCAGTTTCAGCTTTTGGGCTAGTCAAATAAAAGAGATATGGGTGTCCAAAATTTGGGGCTAACATCACGATAGTCCCGCAAATGTTTGGGCCAACCGAAATCTCACTTGGGCTGGGTAGTACTCCTTTTGGGCAGGTTGTTCTAGCCACTTTCAGCTTTTGGGCTAGTCAAATAAAGGAGATAGGGGTATCCAAAGTTTCCATATTGTGGGAACTCCATCTTAACAATCCGCCGCCGAAAGTGGGCCAGGTGAGATTTCACTCATGCCAGTTAGTACTCTATTTGGGCCTGTTGGGCTAGCCACTTTCAGCTTTTAGGTAGTTAAGTTAATGAGATAGGAGTTTCCAAATTTGGTGTCTAATTAGTCTACTTAACGAAAACTAGCCTGTAATTGTTCTTGTTGCGGTACATAATCTCGGCATTGTTAATATCTAAATCATTTTGTTTCTTTTAATAATAAATATCTGAAATGGTATTGCGGACTCTTGCTGCTTAATGAGAAACCTGGATTTGACAGATATATCTTGTACTTAGCGGATGTGCGACTCATTTTGGAAACAATAGTATTTATCATATTGTTTTTTGTTACAATTATAATGCTTATATTGTTAGTGTGATTGTTTTAAATATTAAATAATTTTCCTCTCCTTCCAGTAGTCACTAAATTATGGAAATTAATATTTCTGTAACTATACATTTGAAATGAATTATTTATTTTATTAACTATGCACACAAAGTTAAGTTCACTGATATATTAGTACAAATATCGTAAAATAATCTAGCATTATTTATTCAGAAACAGGTGAACAGTGCGTGAAAAAAAAACAATAATTCTTTTAAAAATTATATACTACAATAACATATAAAAGAGTTAGTAAGTGTTTAAAATATTCTTGCAGACAATGCCGAGATTATGTATCTGGACTTCATTTGAATTGGATTGGAAATATTTTACCTACGTTGCTCTGACGGAACCATTGTCTATTTGTTACGTACTCGTTGGCCGACAATATCTAAGAAAATATGAATTAGTGAAATTTATTTTTCACGTTATTCAGGGAAGATTAGTTCATGATTAGTTAAAACATCATTTTTTCAAATTGTTCCTTTCGGTAGTCTTATTAATAGAATTTCATACTTGGAACATTAAATGAGCAACAACAAAAACAGCGACACTTTTCACTGACCGCAACTGAAATTAAGCAAGTCTCATATCGGGTGAGAAACAAAATTCTCATTGGATTAAAAAACAAAACAAAAAAAAAAAAAAACTGGTTTTCAATCTTGAACAAACGTTTCATGATTGATCGCCTGGATCAGGCACTTGTTGATCTTGAAATACTGAAACGGTAGATTCATATTTTGCCAAAACAGAAGTAATACTTTCCACAACGGTGCATTACTATATGGGACTTATTAAGAGCAACTGCAAAGAAACACTGTATAAGATCAATTAGTGTGGCTGATTGCTGTTTTAAATTATACAGCCAACATTTAATGAACAAAATAACTGTTTTAAGAGACTTTGTGAGCTGACCCCATTTTTTTCTTGTAATTGTGGGAACTCTCAGAAACCAATATCACAATTTCAGAAAGCTGGCGGGATGAAAGTTAAGAAGCTGTATAACATGAAGTAATCAGTCCTATAAACCAGTGTTTTCCAACCTTTCGATACTTGCGCACCGGCGAATGACAAGAACAAATTCCGTGGAACGGCAATTTATAGAGAAACATTCAAGGGTCGGGAAGACAGAATAATAAAGAAGGCATCAAGCGAACCAGATTCAAATCCCGGCCGAGACCAATGAAGCATTTTCTTTAGTGCTCTCATGCCTGGCGCTCTGAGATACAATTAGCCTCCTATCAGATTGAATATCAGATTATCCTTGCTACTCCTGGCCACCTTGGGAGCTAAGGGCGGTCGAGCGTGAAACTGATCACCCGACCTCATTTCATGGCACAGGTCGGAAATACGCAGAACCCTATTTCTATATACTCCATGTACCGTTCACGGCACGTGCACATCGCACAGGGTGATGCATCACCTATGTTAACAAACAAACTAACTCTATGGCTTATGGAACTTGCAAGTTCATCGCCGCAGTAACAAATATTCGCCATTGGATTCTATCCTGGGCAAAATCAACCCAGTTTTCATCACGAACACCTACTTCTCGAAGATCACTTCTAATATTGTCCTCCCAACGACGCCTCGGTTTTCCCAATGGTCTCCTTCCATCCAGCATTCCAACCAAGATAGAATATAATCTTTGTTTTTTCCCCATCCGAGCTACATGGCCTGCCCACCTTAATCGTCGCGATTTCATTATTTTTACATCTGCTGAATCGTATAGACTGTGGAGTTCTTCATTATGCAGTCTCCTACACTCTCCAGTCACCTCGTCCCGTATATCTTTCTCAAAACCTTATTTTCGAAGACACGTAATTTATGTTCATCTGCTAGGGTTGTACTCCAAGTTTCGCAACCGTAAAGTATTACCGGCAGAATAACCGTTCTGTATATTTTCAATTTCATTTTCCTTGATATTAATCGCGATGTTAGAAGTTTTTGGACTGAATAGGAACATGCGTTCCCCGATACTAAGCGACATTTTATTTCTTCCGTGACCTCATTTTTTCTAGTTACGTATGCTGCCAAGTATTTAAATTTGTTTACTTTCACCTCATCCCTAATTCTTGTGTTTTTATTTCCTTCATTCCCTTTGTTTCGGCTTGTTATCATGTATTTTGTTTTATCTATGTTTACCTGTAGACCTATCTCATCGCACGCTTCGACTAACATGTAAGACATCGGTGTTGCTTTGTAGCGCATCTATATCGTCCCCTATAAAATCTTCATCATCCGCGTATACGAATAGTTGATTTTAACCATTCAATTATAGTCTAATTTTTTCACTTTTAATTTTTAAAATTGCATATTCTAACGCAAAGTTAAACAGTAGTGGTGACAAGGCATCGCCTTATTTCAGTTGCGAATCTTGAAACTATCTGACATTACCTATCCGTACTCTGCTTATGGGCTCGCTGAGACACATCTTCAATAGTTGAACCAATTTTTTCGGAATTCCAAATCGCATCAGGATACTGTATATCTTTTCCTTTATGATATGCATTCTTAAAATGAATTGCTGGTGAACCGTCCCACTGTATTCCCATTTCATCTCCAAAATTTGTTTCCAGGCGAAAATCTGGTCCAACGTGGATCTATTTCTTCTAAATCCACATTGGTGACCAATTATTTCATCTATATATACACTTAGCCGTGTTAATAGAATATTACTTAATACCTTGTAACAGGTTGGAAGTAACGATTTATTACAGTCCGATTTATCGCCGATTTTGTAAATCGGAACTATTATTGAGGTTTTCCATTCCTTTGGCAGCTCCTCCTTTCTCCATTTAGTACTTATCACTTTTTCCCGCCGTTCCTCCTGCTTCAATTAATTCGGCTGGAATATTGTCTATTCCTGGTGATTTGAAATTTTTCAATTTCTTTACCGACATTTCGATCTCAATCTCGCTAGGTTCGGGAATCCACGGTTCTGCGGTATGGATTTCAAATTCCTCTGTTTGTTCCCCGTTGTGTACATTAAGAAGTTTGTCGATATAACTTTTCCACACATCGACATTTTTAGTCAGATCCGCCTGAAGATCTCCACATTCATTTCTAATCATTCCTAACCTCGGTAACCTTTTCTTAACGAGTTTACCCCTTTGTATAGGTCTCGTATGTTATTTGTCTTCCCATTTTCCACTATCTTCCCAATCTTCTGTGTCAGATATTCTCGTTTTTTGCTTCTGAACCCGGGTGTGGAGTTTTGTTTCGCGTCACTGTAGTGGGTATTTGCTTTGCTTTTATTACTTAGCCATCGTTGCCTTGCTTGTTTTCGTATTTCATGAAACTTAAGGCATTCCTCATCAAACCAAGGTTTGTTTTTCTGTTGTTTCTTCTCACCTACACGTTCCTTCGCTGCGCTCTTAATTGTTTCACGAATTACCTCACACATCTTACTTACACCAATTTCATTATTAATATCATAATTATTATTTCTCGAGTCGGCTAGGTTTTCGAACCTAGTTGAGAGTTCGAGTTGGTAATCTGCTTTTATGCTCGGATTATTTAATAGTTTCACTTCGAATTTCAGTTGTTTTGACCCCTTGCTTTCTCTGTTCGCGATGCATAACATTTCCCTTACTTTTGTGATAACTAATTGATAGTCGGTGTCACCTTCCATTCCTCTGTACGACCCAACATCCATCATGTTGGTGTGTCTTCGTCTATCTACTAATATCGATGGTTGAGAGTTCTGTCGTCCGGAGATACCCATGGGTATTTGTGTATGTCTTTGTGTGTTTTTCGAAATCGTTAAAGTTACTGTATCAGTCTTTCTCCATTGTTGTTGGTCTTTTCATGAAGGCTGCATTTGCCTATAATAGGTATATATTTTTCTTCCCTCCCTACCTTTGCATTGAAATCACCCAACACAATTTTCGAATTATACTTCGGCATTCGGTCAAACAGCCTTTCTAGCTCATCGTAGAATATATATATCTTTGTCGTTATCAGTAGCCACCTCGGGCGGAGCGTAGACGTTTAATAAAACCGTATTGCCCCATCAAGTACGTATCGCAAGGTACGATAGTCTTTCGTTAACGAACTCCCTATTCTGAACCGGCTGAAGGATGCCGTTCTTAATGAGGAATCCTGTTTCGAAATCGTGAGATTGTGTTCCCCCGTAGTAGAAAGTGTACTTGCCCTGTGGGATGCTATCTTGACCCTCCCACCGAACTTCTTGTATCGCTATTATGTCCAGCCCGTACTTCTCGGTCTCGCGTACCGCTTCCTGAAGAGCGCCCGTTTGGTATAATGTTCGTACGTTCCACGTTCCTATTCTGAGATCTTTCTTAATCCTGTTCTTGGAGACCCTGAAGCAGTCCCCGCCCGGAGATCCGAATGAGGGACTACTTTACATCCGGAATATTTTACCCCAGGAGAATCCATGGTAGACATTCAAGATGACGTCCTCTACCCATGTCTGAGCCTTGTCGATGTTATTCATCTTCAGCCTCAGAGTGGTAATGGTGATGCTGCTTCCCCTCACCATGATATTTTTGTTCGAGGTTATCTTCCCCTAGCCTTTGTAGATCCCTCTACTAACTGCAAGGCAGCAGTACTGGTTTTGGTCCGCCCCGGAATATTTCCGGTACCCACCATATCGAGTCACACATTTTTGCGAGATTGAGGGCTGTTTGGTGGATTCCAAATATCAGTGTTACCATCTAATAAAGAATTGTTTCTTCGATTAAGTTCAAGTGTCTGTGTGTGTGTGTGAGAGAGAGAGAGAGAGAGAGAGAGAGAAAGAGTGTATTATTATTATTATTATTATTATTATTAGTAGTAGTAGTAGTACTAGTAACAGCAATTGTGTTAATAAGCCAGTGATCTATAGCTCAGAACTTGAGAGGACGAAATTATAAAAGTATGCCCCATAGGATCAGAAAAATAGACAAAGCACGTTGATGAGTCGTAGAAATATTTCGAATAGGAGGAAAATAGAAAATGCAAAACTGTCGGATTTTTCACACGCGCTGAATATAAAAGACGTACATTTCTCCTGTATATATAACATATTTTGGAGGGAAAATAAAGTATTATCTCGGGTTGATTCATAGTTAAACTATGCAATGGAGCGGTTCTATAAGAAATTTAGGGTATACCGTAGTGCAGTTGGTAGCAGCCAAAAAAAATATTAAAAAGTACAGGAGAAACCATGTTTGGCAAGGTATGTGGATGTGTTGAAACGCTAAATAAAACAAAGTTTTAAGTCATGGTACTGGAATAGAATAGAAACAATCTTATTGTCATTAGGCCATTACAACAATAGACAACGTCAAAATTTTTAATATAACAATAATTCAGATATTAGAAACATAACAGTTACAATATAATAAATAATAAATCACAGCCATATTCAATCCACTAGTGGATGAGGCCTCTCCCCGAAGGGAGGAGTTGGTCTACTGCTCCCACGCTGACCAGACGGGTTGGGAGAGGAGAGCCGAAGCTCTCACTGTGATCGCCACTGTTTTTTATTCACAGCAGCTCCCCAATTGTCCTCACGATGCTGGGTCAACACCGAAATTTTTGAGCCCCCATCGAACCCGGGACCGCCCGCTACCGACTAGGCTACGCAGGAGCTCAGTTACAATATAAGTATACATATATTAGTCGAGGTGTTCAATAGAATAAAGACGGAAGTGTGAAAGGAGAGAAAAGTACGTAGGATTATTTCCTTACTTCCTCTTTGAGGGAAAATTAGTGTGATATGTATTATACGGTATTTTGGGATCGTCCATAACCAGGAACATATTTAGAGGGTGGGTCCGGACCTCCAAAAACTCAGTTTTATGGGAAAATAGTATAACTTCAGACATAATTATACATATTTAATATGCATTTCATACCCAGACACGCCTTTGGACCCCTCCCAAAACCAAATTCTCGATACGCGCCTGTTCATATCCCAGGCTAGCGGTGTAGGCCTATATATCTGTAAAAAGAGCCAGAGAACACTCTTGCAGAGAGGGGGATATCCCCCAAATCCCCCGCTACAAATCGAACACTGTCTAAATCCCTTATAGTAGTAGAAATTTAAAGTAAAAAAGAAAACAATTTCCCCGAAAAAATCCGACAGTTTTCCAATTTCTGTTTTCCTCCTACTCGAAATGTTTCCACTACTCATCAATGTGTTTTGTATATTTTTCTGATCCTATGAGACATACTTTTATAATTTCGTCCTCTCAAGTTCTGGGCTCTAGATCACTGGCTTATTAACACAACTGCTGTTACTAGTACTACTACTACTACACACACACAAACTCACTCTCTCTCTCACACACATACACAGACACTTGAACTTTATCGAAGAAACAAATCTTTATTAGATGGCAACACTGATATTTGGGATCCACCAAACAGGCCTCAATCTCGTAAAAATGTCTGACTCCGCCATATCTGGCCGGCATTTCCCTATCCGCCACCTGGGGAGGCGCCTGGTGGGAGACCAGTAACTCCAACCCGGCATCACCAATGTTACATGGTTAATATTTATTTTTAATATTTTTGTATTACAGTAAATTTTCATAGTAATATTTTAGCACTTGTATAGTTCGCAGAATGTAACGTTTTGTCCCCTGTAAAATACTGAAGTGTATACCCTGGGTCAAAGTACTGTTCACATGTAACAAATAACATTTTCTTTGAAAAAACATAATCCACATAAATTAATCACATTTTCTGCAATTTCATATGCATTAGCGGTGCTACCTAGGGATGTAACCTCGTCAGATGTACAGTTCTTTTATGATTTTTTTTTCTTTTAAAAAATCAAGAGCCCATGAGATGTCTATGGAATTATAGAAAATCCAAGAAATAAGAGTCAGTATGTACTTTTTAAAAAAAAAAGATCAATTCATGGCACTACATTTTATGCTCTATTTATTGTGGTAAGGAAATCTAAATTGAAATAAATTTTCTACTGTCAACATCTCCACATAAGTAGTTAAATAATTATGCTCTAAACCTAGTAAATTGAGTACAAGAGTCTTATTGGTACTCTTTGAGTACCTTGGGAGGTAAAAGCGGTAGCGCGTGAGACTGAGAGCAAGAATATCTTCACATCCCTCATACGCCTTCCACGGTTCGTGCGTCTCGCACAAGGGATAGCTTTACCTTTACTATTTTCCCACAGACATGTAAAACATTTTCACGAACCGGGACCGGTCCGTAGATCGGCGGTTTAAAACCACTGCTATAAAGAATTAATTTTTATTCAAGATATTTCGCTGTCCACTCTTTGACGCCATACAAGTTTTTATAGTAAAAATCACTTCAGATTATACACTTCCATAACTTTCATCCCGCTCACTTTTCGAAATTGTGATATATGAAACAACGAAAAATCTTGGAGGCGAGCGCAGTGCAGGATCCTAACTAGGTGAAGTTAGCCCCCCCAAACTTTGGACACCCCTATCTCTTTTATTTGACTAGCCCAAAAGCTGAAAGTGGCTAGCCCAAACAGCCCAAAATGAGTCCTACCCAGCTCAAGTGAAATCTCGGCTAGCCCAAACAATTGGGGGGCTAGCGTGAAGTTAGCGCCCCAAAGTTTGGACACCTCTATCTCCTTTATTTAACTAGCCCAAAAGCTGAAAGTGTCTAGCCCAAATTGAGTTCTAACTGGCCCAAGTTTCAGTGGCGGATCGTTAAGATGGAGTTTCTACATTATGGACAATTTGGACACCGCTCTCTTCTTTATTTGATTAGCTCAACTAGCCCAAAATGAGTCCTACCCAGCCCAAGTGAAATCTCGGCTAGCCCAAACATTTGTGGGGCCAACTTCACACACGCCCTGGAAAAGGAGATATGACCAGAGACAATTTCCCCCACAACTCTGAAATGCGGAACATATGTCGCTGGCAGACTTCCTGTTTCTCACACTTAAGAGGGTCCTACCCTTCTCTGCCGGGTAAAAGGTTACTTTTTAATAAGACATCGGGCAAAGGTGAGGTTTTTAATGTGGGAAACATCACAATTTTCAAAATTAATGGTCTAAATTCTCAAATTTCGAGGTGTGGGGGTGGGTCTACTTCCTCTCATAAAACTCATTACTTCTACTGCACTTTTGATTAATTAGAGGGAATTAATGATTAGAGGGAAAGGGGAAGAAGAAAACAAATGATTATTTTTTCCTTAAAATTTCTAAAGGAAGAAGGAGAGAATAAGGATAAAGTTTTCTCCACTTGCCTTCCATTTAACTTCTTTCCAAACAGCTTATTTAAATCCAGTATCATTCAACAGTGGTGTTGTGGTTTTCGAAGCAGCACTGAGGAAGACAACCGGGTTCAAGTCTTGTTAATAGTTATTCTGACCAATGATTTCGACATATCTAGCGTATGTCTTCTTCATTTCTTATCGAATTCATCCTCTGGCGAGATAACACAGCAATATAAATTTCAATGAGTGGTCACTATAGGGTGTTCATAAAATAATGGACACTTATCTGAAGATTGCAATAATCCTATTAAGTTAGAGGTAATTGCTGGATTAAACTATAAAAACAATGAAAATATAAGGCACTGAAGCTAATATATACACCAAATGTCGAAAAAATTGGTACCACATTGATCATTTCACGTGTTGCTTTCATCAGCCAGGTACTTTTAGTATAAAAAAACATAATATTGTAATAATTTAAAATACTGGTTCAATAAAAAAATGTACTATCGCTACCTCCTATCATATGTTCTACAAACTCTGAAAATGATTGCGAGTGTAAATTAAAACAGTATTCCGCAGTGTAGCTTGTATAAAACCAACATAACTTATGGAACACCTGCTTTTTTGGGGTGCAATTCATGCTAGTATGACTGAAGTGTTATAAAAGGAACAAAAATTGGTCCGTTATTTTGAGGTTTTTACTGTATTTTTTTTTTTCGATTATTGCACGACTATGCTACTTAGTTATCGTCATTTGCTGTAGACATGATCAGATATTTTGTTTCAGTATCAAAATTTATTAACTCCGCTCTTGGCAAGTATAATTAGAGAAAATTAAGTATTGATGGTGGAAGCAATCCAAGGGAGAATCAAAAAACTAAAAATCTCATACCCCTTGACAAAAAAGACGAAGCTGCAAAACATATTATGTGATATTTAAAATAATAACCAGATATCATATCAAAACTAAACAAGTTCAAATACAATAACTTATATATGTTTTATTCTTCTTAATTACAGGATAGAGGATGCCCAGAGGAACATCAGGACTGTGTGGCATCCTTAATCAGGGTGCCACATGCTACCTGAATTCATTATTACAAACACTGCTATTGACGCCGGAGTTCAGAGGTTTGTTTAAAGTATAGTTTGTACATAAGTAGTGTAGTGTTACTTAAGGCTCCTCGCTACTCCCTCCCCCACTTTTAACATTTTTCAAAATCTAATAACATTATCAAAATTAAGAAGATAGGTCTCTAGTACTTACAAATTACTATGAAATACAGTGGACATCGATCTCGAGATCTTGTCCATTGATGAGTGATGCGTTGTCAAAGCTTATGACGTCATTATTTAATTGACAACGGATCACTCATCAATGGACAAGATCTCGAGATCGCTGTCCATTGTATTTCATAGTAATTCGTGTACTAGATATGTATCTTTTTAATTTTGATAATGCTATTAGATTTTGAAAACTGTTAAAAAAGTGGGGGAGGGAGTAGTGAGGAGCCTTAACGTACTTTTTGTTGCTTGAGCACTGGATTGATGATAGGGAGATTCCGCAATGATTTTCACTTTGGGGAGTAGGTGTAAAGTCAAAATTGGGAGGGTGTAATTCTAGTGTTGCATGGTTTCTTTCGATTTTTCAACCGTAAAAACTTCAAAGTTGGGGGTTGCTCTCGAGGATTTGGGGATGACACCCCCCAGGAGGGTCTGGCGAAATCACTGAATAATCCAGTGTGAGGATAAAATTCCGTATCGGGGGGTCAACATAAATTTATAAGATATAAACACTTGTTGTTTCATTATTTTCTTTGCAAATTTTCTTGTTTATGATAGGTTAGGTTAGTTTTGGTTTACCCCCCCCCCCACACACACACATACACACACAATATGGAAATAGAACCCAGTGTGAATACAATGTTTTCCAACAGGAAGTCAAAAAGCATGGGAATAAAGGATAAACTTTGCTTTATGGCTCCATTTCGCCAGTTATTGAGCCATATGTACGCTCTATACCACTCGCTGGCTTGCAAGTAATTGTTACTTACACTCCTGTAAACACCAAGTAACTGCCAGTAATCCAAAAAGTGTGACGCTACCAAAGAGCATGTGTTATTATTTCATTAAATACACAGGCCCTACTTGAGTTGTTTAACACATAGAAACATTGCTGCATGCGGAGCAAAACTAGTGGCGTCACATCATGTTATGAATGATGTATTTTGCTACGAAAATCGCGAATATGATGTTGAGGTGTGAAGACAGTTACGTTTGATATTTTTTTCATTATACGTGATGCACATAACGTTTAATACGTATTCCATGTACTCGCCCTTAGGGGAAGCATCTAAACAGTCCAATGTATTTTACGCTCTTCCATTCTCATTTCACACTTCCATGACAAAACTTCATTACATTTTGAATTTCAAAACTTCCGCACACTTTGGAAAAGTTTCTTTTCTGAATTTGACATTTATAGGGGGCCATAAAGTAAAGTTAATCAGGAATGGATGTAGTTTAGCATGTACAGGGTTCACTGCTCCAGGTAACTCATTCAATTCTGTAACAAATTGTGTCACGGAATCATATCACCTTTGGAGCAATGAATTGAAACTGCGAATTACTCTTAAGCCTTAAAAGTTTGTAACACGAAAGGCTACGGTATTATAATTTAACGTGTGCTCTACAGATTTGATTGAGATTTATAGCTCCTGTTCCAATGACAATCAAGAAATTCGTTAAATTAATTTTTCTATGAAACCGATGGTGGAATTGTGTAAAACATAAAACAACAATGATAGTTGTTTAATATATTTGTCAGTGAGGACACAAAACCCATATTTAAGTCGCGTTAATAGTTAATAATCTTTATAGTACAGAATGCTGTTGGGATGATGTGATTTTTATCATTTTTCGTTAAAAGTAGCAAATCTACTGCAAAAGATGGGGTATTGTAAGTCTTTCCACTCATACCAGCCCATGATTTTGCATCAAAAGAGCAGAGGAATCCAAGAAAATTGCGTTATTCGAAATGCATTTTATTCTCTAAAAACAAGAAGGAACCACTGTTGTTGCCTTAACAACAGGTTTGCTGAGAATTCCCTTGCAGAGAAATTGAATGAGTTTTTGGGAGTTGTGAATAGTTTAGTTGCGTGACCCTCCCTGCGCCAAGGTTTTCTGGTGCGTTCTGCAAAATCATGGATTGGTCTGAGTGGAGGGACTCACATCACTTTTATTTTTATTTATTTTTTAGCAGATTCGCTACTTTCAACGTCAAAAAATAAATGAAAATCACTTTATCCCAAATACATTCACTTTAGTTTCTAATCTTTATTTACTATTTCCTTTAAGTTATAGCATGCGAAAAGTCACGAAAACCCTCTACAGCTACACCATGTTAATTTTGACCACCAATTTGGTCTTGTAGCTGCCGAATGGTATGAGCTAACGAAAGCGCTTTCTCTAAAAGTTGTTCAAAATTTAGCACTCTTTTCAACGGGAGCAAAAGTGTTTCCCTTCAAAATTTTGAAGTTCCTCCCCCCTGTATATGTATTCCCGAGACATCCCTGCTTTCAGAAGCATCCCATTTTTGATAAGAACATGCATTTTCATGTTCATTTTTTTCTTCAAAGATTTTTAAGCGCTAGGAGTTGCGTTACGGCCCTGTTGGGGTTTCATTGAATCACCCGGTATACAGGGGGAAAAGTTAAATACATCTGAAACATCCATGATTTGGATGCTCAGTTAGCTCAGAGAGTCTCCACATACTATAGAACAACCAGGTTCACCTTTGACCTCAGACATGATTAAGGACAATCTGATGGATACGGATTTTAATCTCGTGGGAAGGAAAGGGAAACCTAAAATAAACTTAGAAGGTGTTTTTTATGTAGCTGTTATGTTTTATGTTGTATTATCTTTTATCTTGCTAAGGTCCATTTACAGTCTTCTCGTTTTTAACTTGTTACCCTAAAGACCCTATTCATCTTTAGTTTTTATATGATTTTATTATTTTTAACAGCTAAGTTTAGACTTGACAAAGATAAGGGACTTCCCCGTATCGGGACGTACGTAAGACATAGTGCTATTACCGCCCTTAAAACTAATTTTATTTTATCTTATTCATGGATTTGCAAGAGCTTTGAATTTGTTTCTCAAACTTAATATTTTCTTGATTCCAGAGGCCTTGTTGTCCGTACCGAGAGAGGAGCTAGAACAGGAAGGTGTAGCGGAGGATCAACAGCAAATGCGTAATTCTCTCATTCAACTACAAAATCTCTTCACTGAACTTTTACTCAACGATGTTCAGGCTGTTTCTACTGTCGATTTAACAGACAGTTTTGGATGGAGCCACGAACAGGTAAATGTTTGAAATCTCCTAGAATTGATGTGATTCGTATTAAAGGGTTGATATCCTTCTTATATGAGAGAGTAACTTTTTTTTCCTTATTTGTAGTCAAGTAAAGTTGGTTGATTGTAGAAGTGCTCTTTAGCAGGAGAAAAGGACAGGTCAAACTAGGGTCGCGAGCTATTTTTACTGAGGAGCTTCGTTGTACAAAGCAGCCTCGCCAGGGGACGTCTTCCTGCGATGTATAAGAGGGTCTTTGGCCGCAGGCCGTTCAGTATTCTTTTGTAACAGGAGTAGTTTCTTCAAGGAGAGGCGTCTCTTGATAACATGTAGTGACGTAACTACATTTTATGCCCCCCCCCCGCAAGCGAACACCCAAGGCCCCTCCGTCAACAAAATTTTCGCTTCTTGAATGGTAACAGTGGTGGCTCGTGCTTCAGATGTTAGATGGTGTACAACATATCTAATTATTATTATTATTATTATTATAACAAAAATAATACCACATGCTGTAGACACAATTGGAGATTAATGTCCTAAAGATTTACCTAATTATGCACAAAGCTCGCACATATTTCTCAAACTAATTAGTAGGAAATTTAATGTACAACATCCATAAAATGTCGAAAAGAAGTTCATAGAGCCAATACGCTTGTTACGTAAATCCAACTAAATATAATTGTAGGATATACCAAATATTAAAACAATACTTATCTACTTGCAGAGCAAGGCCATTGCTTTGTCCTTGCTTCTAATATACTTTCCGATGACTTCATTGTTGAAGTCTTTCAATCCGATGACTTCATTGTTGAAGATGAAATATACCACACACACCATACATGGAATGACGGAAGTACTGTTGATTGATCGCTACACAAAAAGCACACGTTCTCTAATGCTGAGGTGCACTTTTTCCTTCTACGCCTACAAAACGCACATACACTCAAATGTACGCACATCGCACACGTAATTTAATGTTCTGTTGTACACAGCCTGCCTTTAATGTCAATTAAATCATTTACGAATTATACGTTAGAGCTCTGGTTCGAATAGAATTAATGTGTTGTTCTTTAATTGTAAACACACGAAACAGAATAAATCCGGGTTTCGTCCACTTTCCAACACGTGTTAAACTGTCCCGAGCGCGATTGATTCTGAGTCGTCACAAACACTGTCTGCCATCCAAAAATCAAGGGGGACAGAATGTTAATAATAAAAGTGATACTGTGCCTTTTTCGGTAAAACTCAAAGATTTTACAGTAACACCCAATTCCAAATTTTAATTCCGTCCCGCACCCCCAACCCCATCATCAAACACACCATCAGCTTGAAAATACTGGCAAATCTCTGGATATCGGTCACTGGAAAAAAATAAATCTGAAACCCAACCATTCTTTATACTCTGAAGTGAATTGGTGTTTGGGAATGAGGATGAGTTCGAAACAAGTCTCCAATTGTTTGTCACACCAAACCAAGGGTCGCTGACAAACATATATATATATACACACACACACACACACACGAAAAGAGAGAAAATGAAAGAAAAAAGAGAGGCGGGGGAAGATAGAAAGAAAGAAATAAGACGAAAACGCTAGCATTCATTTCAATGGTGTATGTAACATGTGTCCATAACATTGCATGAAATTTAAAAAGCTCTAAGGATTAATAATTATGTTGTGTACGGTATAAGGATCATAGTTGAAATATTTATTCAAGTGCGCTCTAGGCTCCAGTTTATCAAAATTATTTTTTACGCCACGACTTCCAGGAGTTTGAAAAACATTGGTCTCAGTTACGAAAAGAATACAAAAGTTACGTAAAGTCTCTTCCTTCCAATTCAGTTTAGTTGTATTTACTGTAGCTGTGGGAAGCATTTGCAACGTGAAACTTAAAAAAAAAAAAAAAAGTGTTGACAAGGCAAGTTGACATTAGTGTTTAGTTTTTATCTTTGTACCTCGTTCCACCGGGTAAGAAAGAGCGCGCAAATGTACCAAAAAAATACCGCCTTACCAAACAGCAGCTTCATCTTGGACCCTCCGAAGTCGGGAGTGATTGTTCCCTCTCCTCTCTGCCCCTCTCGCTCTCTCTTTCCACTCTCCTTCATTTACTTGCAAAATGGCCTTTTTGCTTGCTGAAACAAGTGGTAAGAACTACAAAAGATTTTTTTTTTGCCTTTTCCTTTGGCGAGCATTCATTCTGGAGGATTGTTTTGCGAAGGGGCGGGTCCTGCTCCTGGGTCCTAAGGTTGGTGGCTGGACCTCTTCAGTTCTGAAAAACAAGAAAAGAAGGCGGGTACGGAAAGAGAAGAGGGAGATGGCGTTGGTGCTTGTAAATTTTAGAATGACAATTTTCGGATGAGAGATTAAAAAAGTTCCAAATCGGCTTATGCCAAAATTGCTCACGGTGCTTGACCTACAAGAATCCCCTCCCTACAGAGGATAATAAACCAATCCTGCAAGGTCAGACCATCTCTTAGTAGAGGAAAAGAGACTCGAAGATTCAAGTTGCAATCCTCAGATAGATTAAATCACCGAAGTCTGAAAATTATGAGCAAAAGTTTGCTTCTTTCTATTGAGGCATGTTTATTTTTATTATTTCTCCGACTAAGGCAAAAATGAAGAGCAGGTTGTTTCGAACCATTAGGAGGCTTGAGTGAAGGCCCCTTGGAAGGGTCGGGCACTCGACCCCCCCCCCCCCCCCGTTGGGGGGTTTGGGCCCCAGTAGTTTCGTCCCTGGAGAGAAGCTAGAAGAAGCTAGCGATCTTCGAGCTAGCTTCGTATTGCCTTGTTAGTATGTTTTTGAGAGAGAAAGAAAGCTGCCAGCAAGAAGAAAATGTTAGGATAGACACTGGTTTTTCAGGTAAAATCCAATACATTGCTCTCCGATGACATCGTGATGCTTCTAGGAAGGATGTGGAGGTTATTTGTTGTTTAATTGAAACTGAGAGATTTGTGACAGTTCTTAAAAGTGGGAAACTCCTGTTGTTTGATAATTGGGAGCTAGAATTGTTCAGATAAACGGATCTGGGATCTATGGAGAGAATATGAAATTAATTAAGTTGCCAGTCTGGAAGATGGTAAGCAAAGCGTAGACGGTAGTCCTTTCCTCCGTGGAAATGCTGAGAAAGGTCCTTGTTTAAGAAAGTTCAAAAGCAAGGCGTGAGTAATGTTTAATTTATTATCAAGTAGAAGTAATTAGGTTCTAGAAAATTTAATTATGTGAATTTGATGAATACATATCTACGCTTTTGACCGGTCAGTGTAAATAAAATGTTTCTTCTTCTTCTTCTTATTATTATTATTAAGAAGAAGAAAAAATCTGGGCATTTATTTAAGAACGAATAAAATAGAATTCCCTCCTTTACAAAAGCAACTTGTGATTTTCTGGTTACAGTTGTCTTTTTGGAATCAAGATCTTTAGATCAAGATCTTTAGATATTATTCATTTTAATGTTGTGCTTTTGCCGTCCCATGTGATCGATAGATGAGAGGCTGTAAGCTGAGACCAGGGCTGTTGATTGATCTCTTGAGAATAGTTATTAAAACCGATGGTGATTAGTTAATTTCAGCGTTTCTTAATTAGAGAAAGAAGGCAATACAAGATGATTTGAGGTTCGAATTCCGACTACGGCATCAGTGTTTGTGGATTTAAACTTTTGCGCTGACCCGATCGGGACGGGCCGAAGTCAATAGTTTCAATTATTTTTTACTCAAATCCTAAGGTGTTCTTCAACCAGTGAAACGCCACAGCGTTGCATTTATGGGTAAGAAAAAATATTAAAATATGCTTTTAAAATACAGAAATGTATGGAAGTTTATAAATGATTTATCGGATTGAGTCTCGTATGCATAGCGCAGTCTTTTGAACCCGGAACTGGAAAGGTGGTTCATTTCAGTCACGGAAGCTGAACAACAAACCATATTTACGTCAAACCTCAAATATATCCCCCAAAGTGCTGATACCGCCCATAAAAATCATTCCTATCTTAGCATATACAGGCTTAACCTGAACTGTCTGCCAGCATTCTATGTGGGAGTAAATAGGCGGTCCCTTAAATATCCGTATCAATAATCAGTCACTTTTCCGTCACCAAGAGACCCGATATAGAAGTTTCTGTACACACGCAATTGCACAACTCTTTTGACTTCGATGACGGTTTCGGTGTACCTGTACTAATCCTTATCCTATCCCCCTCCACAAACACATCCACACCGCATCTCTTCGAAGGAGCTTTGATTCAGGGTTTGAGAGAAAAACTTAAACCTGAAATAACCTTTTTATATTCTTTTCTTTAGTGCACAATTGTTCGTGTGTCCTCAAATCTTGCAACGTTAATTTAGCTCATTTCCCGACGTCATACAATGATAAAAATGTGCTCAGCGGAAGTCCTTTGACAATACGATATTCTATTGTTACTTTCATATATTTCTACATTTTAAAAGCATATTTTAATATTTTTTTTATTATTACCCATAAATATTAGCCTGCAACGCTGTGGAGTTTGACTGATTGGAGAACACCTTAGGATTTGAGTAAAAAATAATTGGAATAACTTTTTAATGACATACTTTTCTTAAAACAATTCGTACTAAAAAGTGAAAAATAAATTTATGCATGACTAAAAGAAAAGCATGGCACGCTCTTATATAGAGTCACTATAAATTCTTCAATTAGCGCGCCCCATGCTTTTCTTTTTAGTCATGCATAAATAAAATTATTTTTCACTTTCTAGTACTAATTTTTTTAAAGAAAATGTGTATTTAAAAAGTTTTTTTGTATTTTTTTTCTTTCTACATTAATAGCTACGTTTGCCTCTCCAACCCTGTCCATTCTTTTTCAGCCTGTTCTGTTCCTCTTCTATTCTATGTCAGCTTTCTGATATTCCTTTCCTTCTTTCCTGAACGTTTCCTATTTTTAGCTTAGCTTTATTTGGCAGTGTCGAGTTTGCAGATCCATGCCATGATGATCAGAGACGGTGTGCGTGGGTTTTCTCGGGGTTCTCCAGTTTCCTCCCACTTTCTTTATTCCACCAATTCACCCATCATTATCCATCCGGCCTGAGTTAAAGTTTTCTAAAGGTCTTACAAATTAAACAATAATAATAAAGAAATTACATATTTTCGCCAAACTATATACTGGGATCTTCAGGTCTTTGGAAGGTGTAAAGGTGGAGTGAAAACCAGCAAACCAAAATTATTGTATCATAATGGCGGAATCCACTGATTGTACCTTTGCCAACAGTCCGTGCAAGAAATAAAAGAATCATCAGTCTATTAATGCGGAAAGTGTTCATTAAGTTTGTGACCACAAAAATCATGTCTAAAATTTAAATAAATAAAAAGGATGAGAGCCTCCCACACCTACACCAATGGTCAGAACTTTCACACAAACGGTCAGAATCCTCAAATACGAAAACGGTCAGAACCCCCACACAAATGGTCAGAACGCCCACACACACGGTAAAAAAAAAAACACGTAAAAACGGTCAGAACCCCCACACAAACGGTCAGAAACTCAAACGCTAAAATGGTCAGAAACGATTTTACGTGTGGACGTTCTGATCATTTGTGTACGGGTTTGACCATTCCGCATTTGGGGATTCTGTCCGTTTGTGTGGGGGTTCTGACAGTTTTCGTATTTGGGGTTTCTGACCATGTGTGTGGGCGTTATGACAATTTGTGTGCGGATTCTGACCTTTTTGCATTTGGGGATTCTGACCGTTTTTAGGTTTGGAATTTCTGACCGTTGGGGTTCTGACCATTTGGGTGTTTTGGGGTTTTTGACGGTTTTGTGGGGATTCTGACCGTTTGTGTGGAGGCTTTGACCGTTGTTTTTACTTTTGGGGTTTTTGACCGTTGGGGGTTCTGACCTAGACCCTAAAAATCGACAAAAAGTTAATTAATTATTAATCTTATTCAATAACGGGATCCTCAACTGTTCATGGTCCAAATTTATACAATTGACTTTTTCTATGCATATTAATGCTTTCGTTTACCGTTCTGTATGTGAGTACGCTTTGAATAAAATCTTTGTATCACCTGTATTGTGATTTGTTGCTTTAAAATGTTGTGACAGAACCAACGTCGGTAATTCATTTTTAGATCTTTATAGTCTCAGGTCACCTGGTCTACACCGCTTCCTACATCATTTGGTAGAAACTAACTTCGGTACTGCGTCATATGTTTACCTGAACTTTGGTGAGGGAAGGGGTATTTTTTTAACTTGTTGGCTTTTATCCCACCTTTTCACCTTCCAAAGACCCGAAGACTAAAGTAAGTAGTTTAGAACAACAAATATTTTTGTCGTTGTCGATGCTATATTACAAATTTCACGCATCATCATCTGGAAGTTCTAATTGAAGTATGTTTTTAATTGTACAGTGTGTAACTTTTAAGTGTATGATATTACATTGTATCAAGAGTACAAATAGAAACAGTTCGGATAGGATAATAATGTATCGTTGACATGTATTTTTTAGGTCATCCAACAAGAGGATATCCATGAGGCATGGAAAATGCTTTCTTCTGGAATAGAGCGATCGTTGGTTGGAACATCTCAAGCTGGCCTCATCTCTCGATGCTATCGTGGAATCATTGTCAACCAGGTATTATTTTCTTTATTAGTCAAAATTAGGGTTCAGAGGAAATCTATATATAGTTCTAAAATATGCTTTAGTAAACATATGTCTGGAGTAGATATTATCTTTATAAAACATAGCTTCCGTTAGGTAGCTGATGTCATAAGTAGACGCAGAAAAAGAACCGATTTTAATACTTTTTGGTGTGAAGGTAGCTCCTTGGTTCCCTTAAGGTTTTAGTGATATAATTTGATGCTAGAGTTTAGCAGGGGTCAAGATAATGGACATCAAAAAACAGTCAACCCATTGTTTATAACAATGAAATGAATTAAATTAATATTTGAAGTATTTTTTTTTATTCAAATGGTGATTGTTACAAACCAGAAATAATAATTTAATTAAGATTTGAAGAAACTGTAGTACGTGAGGCAGTGGTTCTCAACCGGTATGCCGTGGCACACTACTGTGCCGTGAAACTTCTGAGACTTTGTGTGATATTGCTGGTAAAAAGTACAGTACTTCAAATAATGTGACTCAATATTTAGTTTTAAAGAGGAACAAGAAAAATATTCATGAGCCTAAACATACAGGGAAATTATTGTTGTTTGTGCTTTACAATTAGTGACAAAGTCTCCCGCATTGTTGCCAACTCGTACGTTACTGTGCCGCATGACGCACACTGTATAGGGTTGTCAGGTTTCTAGAATGTCAATGCGGGATAGGTCACGACAGTTTATTCAAGGAAACACTTAGAAATGTGTTATTGAATTTTAGTTCACAATGGTTCGAGGTGTCCTCAAATCTTGCAACGTTAATTTAACTCATTTCCCGAAGTCATACAATGATGAAAATTTGCACAGGGACGTAAGTCGGGTGTTTTATATTTCTATATTTTCAAAGCAAATTTTAATATTTTTTAATATGAACTTCTTTATACTAAAATAAATACTAGCATACAACGAAGTTGAGTTTGACTGGTTGCAGAACATTTTAGCATTTGAATCACAAAATGATTCTAGTGTTTTGTGCATTCCGCAGTAGATAATCTTGTGGTTTAATCTCCCCCGATCGATACTGTATTATTATTATTATTTATCATATGGAGGGTTTCCATTTTTCTTTTGTAACTTTTATTTACATTCTAATCTGTCTTGAGAGGGTCGCAGTGGCAGGTAGAGCGCTCACCTCTGGTGCTAGAGGTCGTGGGTTCGATTCCTGCTCATGCCATGTGGGCTTTGTGGAAAAACACTGTGTGCATGGGTTTTCTCGGGGTTTTCCCGTTTCCTCCCACTTTCTTTATTCCACCAATTCATCTCATCGTCATCCGTCCGGCGTGATCCAAAGTTGCCTAAAGGCCTTAAAAATTAAAATTCTAGTGTGTCTTGAGTTTTTAAGGTTAATTTTTATAGCTAATGGGTTTCTTTGTTCCGATTAGTCTGACCCCAAAATGCTCTTT
>JAGDQP010029835.1:1076-23069 GCA_022664845.1 Lepisma saccharinum | reverse complement strand
TTCATTACTTAGTCAAATTAGCAACATGTCTGTTCGACCATCTTTGCTTACCGTTTTTGATGTTAAGAGTAAATTAAATATTATTCGACATGGTTAAATAAACTTGGTTTCAACTCCAGCCACTATTCTCCCATAAAAAGTCACATTTTATATTATTATTTTGCATTTTTCAAGATTTATTCAGAACGTCTTTTGTATAATGCAGTAATCATCTGTAATGACGTCACGCATTTAATAGAGCTAAATTGATTCTTTCTATACGATGTATTTTGGACAAAAACTTCTTTCGTGTAAGTAATACTGCGACAAAACTTTTCTAAATTAAATAACAATGTTTTCGGAATAATTTGTGAAAATATTAGCAAGATTTATTAATTATTATAGAAATTATGGACATTTGTATCCGTCAAGCTAACTTTCATTTCTGCTTAAATAATCGAATGTATACCAGATAGACGATTCAAATTTGTTTGTTCTTTCAACTCCACAGTAATTCTGTTCAGATTCTTATGAGATTATCATATCAAAAAGCGTGCATTATGTAAGTTCAGTGTAATAAATTGGAATTCAAATTTTTATATTTCTTCGAAAAATCTTGTGTTTATGTCAGTGAACGTAGTATAGAAACCTCTCAGTTAACCAGGTACGATTTAAGGCATTAGTTGATAATCCTCATACAGTGTTTAGTAATATTTATGATGTGCAGTGAGTTATTTAATGTTTACCATGATATTCATTGGAGTTTAACTACTAATCGTTACGTGAAGTTGACAGCAATTGATACTAAATTATTTCTGTGTTTCGGTAAACCTATCGTTTTGAGTGATGCGTTCTTAATTAGATTAGGTCGGTTCATGAATCCGTAGGCCAGTGGTAGGATTCTTTCGCTAGCTGAGAAGTGATAACTTGGGAAAGGAACTATATATTGAATTTCTGGTTATTTCTGCGTTGACATATGAAGTGACTCCAGCATGTGATTTGTTTGAATAGATATTATTTGCATTTGTGCGTTATGACACGACGTTTAGATTGAGTTGCGACCGTCATTCGTTGGTGTTCGTTCGTTTTTATTTCAGGAATTGCGATTCCAGATTACAGGTGTGGGCCCTACTAAGGTAAAGGTAAGACATGGTCTTTTGCCACCCTGTAGATTTCGAAGTGAGTCACATATGAGTCGTTATGCGCATTATCGTTTGAGATTATTTCCCAAGTAAAGATTTGCGTTTTTCTTTCTTAATCTGTCGCTAATCTGAACCAGCTGGTACTTCGGAATATGAACTGACGATCTAATTAAAAGATTGGAGGTGTCGCCTTACCGGTATTTCCTCCCTCGATCTAAATTATTGTTTTTTCACAGCGATCACGAGGATCTGGAATCCTCTTTCCCAGATATTCTTAAATCTGGAAGACATTTCTGCGCCGCTCGTCTGGGGTGTAGAAAATGTTTGGAGCTAGAGTTTAGGTTAGATGCGTTGCGTGGGTACTCTAGGCTCCTGGCGACCCTATTTGTTTGTGTGATCCTCCCTCCTTGGCATGGAGTGGCGTTTCATTGTGAACGCTTTGTGATATGGCTTCCCAATAAATGTCATTACGTTTTTGGACCCTCAAAGAGTCTTCCTGTTTATTTTTGTGACTTTTGTCAGGGGGGCACTTTTTGCGTACATAGCGATTGTAAATGTCGGCGTCTCTGATGGTAACACTGCTAGTCGTAATGAACTTTAATTTTGGTATTTCGTTAAGAGCACATCCTATTTTCATTTCGTGTTCATCTTTCTGATCCATTATTGTGCATTTAGCTACAATCCATTCCTTCTTTTTCCAACTTTGGCCTTTCATATCTCCCGAAGTTGGCGACATTGAGAATCGAATTTGGTATTTTGGTTCGCAGATTTATTTTTAATTAACAGTTTTCGCAGTGCCATTTGAAAAAATATAAGTTTGTGTTGGGATGGCAACAATGCTTATGTTACACTGTTTTCGCGTGTTTGATCAGGTGTCCCTCTCCCGTAGGTATCAGGTTACCTGCGCACATTGTAATTTTTTGTACCTTTGTCAAGTTATTTTGGAGTGTCCAGTATTAGTGAAACACCCTGTATAGTAAGAAAGAAAATATAGCTTAAGCGAAGGAAAATGTTCATACATTTACGACAATATAATAACTGAGAAAGTGTTTCTCAAGTTTTTCTTGAGTACTGTGATGACGAGAAAAATTTCTACATAATAAAACAACACTGGTGGGAATTTCAGATGCAAATGTTACGGATACGTTCCAAAACTTATATGCTAGGGTCAAATTCAACTGTTAGAAGGCACCCACTATTTCCACTTAAATTTCTGATAAACTTTTACTGTATACTATTAGATAATTCTATGGATATACACGAAAACCTACCAACCGAACATCGCACTATCAGCTAATTATCATGGAGAACTTTCTTTTTAACAAGATGATGCGCAACCACACAATTTGAAGACGTCCTCATAGTGAACTCGGAAACTGAGTTACATTCAGTTCTGCTGAGCGTCAACACTCATACTCACTGTCCTCAGCATCTAGTGTAAAGTGATTGTATAAATTGTCAATCTTTTAGTTGGCCAGTTTTACGCAAGAGAGCAGATATCATTATATCCGTGCAAACACATACGTAAATATTAGCATCATTTGATGAGTTTTATGAATGCACGAGTTAAACAGGATAAAAAGGAAATAAACAAAGAAAATGTTTCCTTTAAAGGAACATGAAGTGAATGAAGCTTTGATATCTAATTAAAACATATCGCACACCTCTCGTGAATCTAGACGATGTATTTATTTCCTTTTAGGTAGTGCAAATTTAAAGATTCTTTTTTTGTTGTACAAAGATCTTTGCATCTTATAGTCACATTACTTAGATATACTACAATACGGTAGTATTGCACTGTCAACATTTTTCGTCCAGTTGCCTGAGAAAGTCAAGAAACTGGCTGAGTGGAAACAAAAATCAGAAACCTTTGTTTCCAAAAATATTCACGCAAAGAATACTTAAAACTTTTCTCTACTATTATGCAGGTTCACAAACTGAATGTCAATAACGGGTCATGAATTCGATGGGTGCCTTTACTTAGTCCTTGTGCCAGACAAATTGTTGGTATAAAATGGGGGGAACCAGATGAAACTTTCAGCACTTGTACACTGGCACGTATATAGCACGAAAATACGTGATAGACATTCCAAAAATGTAGCTATCCAAGATGGCGGCCATTCAAAATTGTGGCTATCGCCATTTTTCAATGGTACATATATATCCGCATCACATATCTCGTCTCTAAGTTATCCGATTTCGATGGTCCCTTTTTAAAATTAAAGATAATTTCTTTGAGTTCAATGAGCGATATTTTCAAAAATCTAATATTCTTTTTCTTGAGTTAAATATAAAAATGTGAATTTTAACCGAAATCATTTTTATTACATTTTTGACTGAGGCAGATTTTAGGTTTAGGCGAAAATTTCTTTTCAAAAAAGGAGGAAAAACAAAATTTTATGCATAATATTTTCTTATTTAAATTTGCATAATATTTTCTAAAAAAATGTTATAAAATTACTATTTTTAGATAAATAAATGCTTTTGCAAAAGACACTGCTTTTATTTGAAGAGCAATAATACGTTAATTAATAATCTGAACCAGAGCAATTACTGCGTATTTCTGTAACAACTGCAACGCAGGATGGCAAGTACAACATTTTGTGGTGCAAATGCTCCGGCGATTAAATTTATGCATAGCTTTCCTTCGCTGTCCTTTCTCCATTCATACTCTTCAGCCTCTGGTATACTTAAGAGTATTTTCCAAGTCTTCGTATCTAAATCCCTATCTGGAAATTTGCGCGTTCCAATGTATCCTTGCATGATGGTAGTTAGCAGTAATAGACTTCACCCGCCTTTGGATGTAAATAATTTCATCGCAGCTCATTGGCACTTCCAATTTATATTTTCTTGGAATTCATGTCACAAGTAAATTTCCAAGTGTCTTGAATAGCTCATCTGGAACATTTCACTCGATTCCTATGATTCTAAATGTTGTGACATTATTTTGTGCTGTTCCAGAAAACCTTTTAATCTTTCTTTGTCCTGCAAATGCATTTACACTGTCATAGCCTGACCTGAATGGAATCTTATTACAGCTGACGCCACTTCTTAATAAATTTCTGAGACACTTTGGCCAATATAAAGTACTTTCAGTTAGTTTCTAACGCCTATCACAATGCATTTACTTGCTTTAACCTGTTTGTACAGTACAAGAGAAAAACAAACTTTTCATTAGTAGTGATTTCTAAGGTCCAGATTATCGGATATTATTGCCCTTTTCCTCAAATAAAAGTATATATTATAAGCGTCGTCTTTTGAATTTAATTTTAAGACCTTTAAGCAACTTCCGGTCAGACAGGATGGGTGATGAGATGAATTGGTAGAATAAAGAAACAGGGAGGAAACGGGAGAAGCCCGAGAAAAGCCACGCATACGGTGTTAATCCACTACAATATAGCAGGAGCAGGGGTCGAACTGACCACCCCTATCATCAGAGATGAGCGCTAAACCATTAACCTACCGCAGCTCAGCAGCATTTTGAAAGCAAATATTTATCTAAAAAATATTGTTTCCTAATAAGACCTTAAATGAGAAAATAAACATTTTTTGTTGTTTTTTAATTTCACTTAATAAATCAAAACTAAATATACTTAAGTAAATATTAAATAAAATAATTTAGATTAAAATGCACATTTTTAAATTTAACAAAAATCTCTATTATATTTATGAAAATATTGCTCTTAATAAAAATTGAAGGCAGAGAAATCAACTTTCATTTAAAAAATGGAACCATCGATCTCGTAACATTGAGAATTGGCGATAGCCACCATTTAGAATGGCCGCCATTTTGAATGACTACCGTTTTGTGATGTCTATCACCCATATTCATGCTCTTCATAGACAAGTGTTCAAGAGCTGAAAGTTTAATTTGTTCCCTGCATTTTATACCAAGTCATCATGTAGCTTCTACACGCATTAGTGCCTCCATAATGTTACCTCGCATTGCAGAAATTTTCAATCAATTGTCCATATCTCTGGTTATACTTGTCGGATGTAATTGATCATTTTTTTAAAATGAAAGCCTAGGTTACACGCTATATTTTGTATAAGGACATAGGTTTATCTAAAACCAGTTGTTTCAAAGTTAAATATTAAATAAGAAAATATTTTAAGCTAAAATGAAACGTTTTTACATTTAACTGAAAAACTATTAGATTTACGAAAATATTGCTAATAAACATAAATGTAGCCAATAAAAATATCTTTAATTTAAAAAAAGAATGATCGAAATCGGATAACGCAGAGCCGAAATATGTTTATTTTAATAAATAACGTCGGCCGCCATTTTGAATGACCGCTATTTTGGATAGCTACCCTTTGAGTATTTTCGTGCTCTATACATGCCAGTGTACAAGTGCTGAAAGTTTCATCTGGTCCCCCCATTTTATACCAAATCATCGTTTTTTGGCTTCTGGCACAAGGACGCGAAACTGCTATCCACGGTGTTGAGGGTTTGATTCAATCCCGCCTTATGCATTGACGGTTGTATTTGTTTATCTGGTCTAAAGTCTCTCATCAGATAAATTCTTTATCCAAGATCGTCTGTTTATCAGTGCGAAAGTTCATTTAGTATGTGTGTTTAAATCAACTAGTATTTGTGTTTACTGAGCGGCCGCAGCTCAGCTAGTAGAGCGTTGTCTTAGTAATCGGAAGGTCCTTGAGACAATCACGGTGGCCGCCCATCGTGACAGGATTTTCCAGCGTTTTCCTAAGAATCACCAAGCAAATTACGGGATAGTACCTACAAACCAGATCCTATCTGACAATCTTTCAATATTCATTTTCCCTGCTCTGTCCCGACCTGAGATGCTTATGAGCCATTAATAAAATTCTAATTCAGTTCAGTATTTGTGTTTAAATCAAATAATATTTTGATGGTACTTTGCAGCTACCTCATATATTTTATATATTTTATATAAATGATACCATATATCTGCAAAGTACCATCGATTTGTGTTTAAATCAAGTAGTAGTTGTGTCTAAATGGAGTGGTCATGTGAACTACTCTTGAAATACGGGACAACGTAAAACACTGTAATGAGTGTGAGAAAAAAAGGTAGATCAGTTGGTCAAGACATTACGTTACCACAGATACGAGCCGGATTTTATCCTTGATATCCTTATTTTTTATGTTTTCCTAGGCTACGAAACCAGTTAATTAATATATTCTTAGTTGTGAAAACTCGTAGAAAGTTGCTGTTTCTAAAATTCGACCCATTACTCCATTACCTTGTAAACAAAATTTACATAAAAAACGATAATTTATTAATTTATAGAATCACTTATTTCTCTGTAAGTTACGGTAGTAAAATTAATTCAATACTTTATAGAATACAAGAATGGATCCAGAGTAGTTGATAGAGCCTTCAATGTGAAGAATTAGTTTTGATTCCAGATGCCGGCTATTCTAACTAAGATTTTAAGTCGTCTGGTTTTGCTCGGTCGCGCCAAGCTTAATGATGGAACGGTACCCCTTGCATAAGGGCAGGGCAAATTCTTTCCCAAAACCTTCCCTTTTTTATTGTTATTAAATCAGTGTAATATGGCCAAAATTGAGCTGTATCTGAAGATTGTTAAAACGTAAATAAATAAACAGCAGTCATTTTTATTCATTGTTGCTCGTATAATCGACCAGTCTCTTAATCTTTTTAATGTTTCAAAATATTATTTCCAATTTATGAACCAAGATTATTTAAAAAAAAATAATTTTAGTGCTATTAATGTCAAACACACAAGAAACAATGAAATTTTGAAATAGTGAATATTATATCAAATGAACTATTTGAGATTTTGACATTTTAGCTGAGAAATGAGAAAACCCGTAATTGCGTAGGCGCAATTACTGTAAACTCGTAATTGTTTTTAATCTAATGAGTAATTTTCGGGGCTTTACAACTTAACATCACAAGTATGGAACACAGGTATTTATTTGTTATAACAGGCCTTGTTATAATACTCTTGATTGGTTAAAAGCTAGTGTTAAAAAGTTATTAGAGCTTTTGCGGAGACAACCTAATTTCGATCCCCGATCACGGCAAATGTTTTATTTCTTCCTAGGATAACACATTTATTTATCACAAAGAACGGTAGTTATTCGAGTAACGCTAAGCAACGAGTCTGTTAGTGGCACTCAGATATATACGGCTAATTTTGGATATTTGATAACTATATAACTATAAAAATTACAATCCCGATTTTGATGCTTGAAGTTGCATTTGAAAGCTCTTTGTCACACTACGACACAGAAAAAAAATGGATTGGTAGGACCTTCCTGGAACCCCCTAAGGCGGTTTGAAAAATATATATAAGAATTTCACATTTCTGGTGATAGCACTTACCACAGACCATATACGCGACCGAAGCTTACGAAATCGTAATCTACGCTTCAATACTTTTCAAACGGTGTATCACACGTCAAAATCGGCGAAGGGGTTCAAAAGTTATGATCTTTTTAGCCCAATCAGAGAACTTTCACAAATGATAGAAAAGGACCTCTGTCTTTCTGTTTGTCTTTTTGCTTTAGTACAAAGTGGTTGGTACCGGGGGTTTTGGGGGCTAATGTTGGTATATGTCGAAGCTTATTTTGATGATAGGAGTTACCGTTTTCGAGATATGGTCTAAAATCGACATTTTGTATGAAGAATATACAGTGTTTTTTAATAGGCATTAGGCAGCCTTACAAAATAAGTGATATCAGTATAAAAAACCGTTCGGGATGAAGACAAGAGTGACGCAAGAATTTTACTCACAAAAGAAGTGATATCCATTTTGCGAGTTACTTTCTTTGTGTCACTATGGCGGAAGGATACTAAATCTCCCAATTTTATTACAAAGGAAACACTTCAGTCATAGTGACACGAAGAA
This sequence comes from Lepisma saccharinum, assembly GCA_022664845.1. NCBI lineage: Eukaryota > Metazoa > Arthropoda > Insecta > Zygentoma > Lepismatidae > Lepisma > Lepisma saccharinum. Next base: position 15,081 of record JAGDQP010029835.1, on the reverse strand, counting down.
AGTTACTCGCAAAATGGGTATCACTTCTTTTGTGAGTAGAATTCTTGCGTCACTCTTGTCTTTACCTCGAAGGGTTTTTTATACAGATTAATAATACACTTCTAAATATCGTTTGATCATAACTTCGCACATTTAAAATATACAAAGAGGGTACTTTTTATAGACTGTACTGTCTTTTAAGCACTTTGCCTAAGTTTTTAAGTGTATATCAATTTATAAAACTGATTAATTTGATCCAATTTCTGTGTAATAAGCAGGCAGTAAGTGATACAGGCAATATTATCCATCCAGCCAAGGAACATTTATAATTTCCGCAAGGCATACTTTGTTTTATTGATTCTGTAAACACTTAGACCAGAGTAACACAAGGTCAACTCAAATTCAAGAGAAATTGCGGATGAAATATATTTCTATATCTGAAAAGTGTCACCACCCGGCTACCGTGAATAAATTTGCACGACAGGTCTAATTTCATATGGCCATTCTATTGGCCATTTTCTATGTATCTGTGTATACTTTTCATAAAAACTGGCCAATGAAGACTGATTGGCTGATTCAAAGGCTTTTACAGATCTGCCTTTAGAACCACTAAATTAGAGTTAATGTGCGATCTTCATTTTTGTCATTTCATGATCCTAGAAATTTAGTCAATCTCTAAAAATTATTTATTTCTAACTGTAACCAACTCTAGTCAAATTCCAGATGGGGACAGTCCTGAGCGCTACTAAGGATCGCGAAGGCTACGATGATCATCTGAAGGATTAACCAGCTAACAGTATTGAAACAAAAAGAAAAATTGAATTTCTGAAACAGGTTGGCAACACTGATAACTGGGATTCAATACCCAGCCCGGACTACCTTTACGATCTGTCCCAGTAGCGAATGCATATCTGTACAAAACTTGGTTGTAAATCAATGAACGCGTTAGATTTCTGTAACATACAAACGTTCATTATTGTAAAGATATTACTAACTCCAGTAAGGCAGTAGACTCTCTCTGACTTGAATCGCTGTTTTGAATTTGAAAGATGAAGGTAGGTTGTATGGAATAACATAAAAAATGTCTTAGCGCGCAGGTATTAAAATTTCAACACATTTAGGTCAATTTCAACTTAATATGCGATTTTATTTCCTTTTTCAGGAGCTTTTATTATTTTTATTTTTAGCTGTTTACCTCCCTCTAAACGTGCCGCCATTCGGCACTGTTGACAGCTCTGAGCTTGTGTAGACCTTTCCAGCGACATCTTTACTGCTTCTCAACACCTTGTGGTTCATGAGATACATAGTTCGCTTGTATTAACACAGGTTAGGTGGTAGAACATTTTCAGGTGAATTTCGCCCACGTTATTAAAGATGCTATTACACTATCGAGCTTGCTGTTCAGCTCAACAAATCAGTGTAATAGCAAACAATTCCGTCCAGCTTGCTCAAGGACAGGCTTGTCAATATTTGGAGAAATATAGTCAAGGAAGCTAAACGGGATGTTCGATAGTGTAATAGCGCCAAGTAGACTCGAGCATCCTCGACAGAAAGTTCGTTGGTCAAACTGTTGAACAAGCTGATCAGCAATCTCGATTGAATTGCAATGAGTTACCCTTTTTCTCACCAGAGTGCAGCATATTACTAACCCACTAGTGTCATCTACCATTAGTTTTCGGAATTCGCTGAACTTACCATTTGGTGACGGCTAAAGCAGTATTATAAGCTATTGTTCGCAATAGCTCGTGTTATCAAGGGACCTAAAAGCGGATTGGGAGAGATTGATGACGCTATTAAAGAACGTTGAAGTCAAATAACAACCATCAACTTTTGACTGCAACATTTCCATTGTATTCACAGCAGGCATGGCTTCACAGAACTGCTTGCAAAATTCATCAGAGCGACATTCAATTGTTCACTAAGCTTATTTAGTGCGTAACTGCGGAAAATGTCGAGGGGAGCATATGGTGCGTAGGTATCCTGTCCTCTTTGTTCAGTCCTTTCTAATTTGTTCGCTTTGCTGAACATCCTTCTTTGTTTCCTCTTCAATTGTCTGCCATTCTATTTTATAATTGTTTCCAATTCGTTAAACCAAAATGGACGCAACGTGCGTAGCTTTCTTCTTTACAAATCCTTCTGTTTCAGCCATGTTACATAACATGTGGTCGACCATAGTATAAAACTATTTGTATTTCTTAAGTTAAAGTTATTGTTGTGCTGTCAATATTACCTTTACTTAAAATAAAAAAAAATATAAAAAATCGTTTATCAAATTTAATAGGGATTATGTAATATTGATTGTACCTTAACGATTCCTTCAATGACCTATCCACGACATCATCAAAGCAAGATTTATAAATATCTGGTAGTACATTCCCGTACTTTAATCCTTATTGGTTGAATGGCATCTGACGTCACTTAGAAGATATTGTAGGTTCTAAGCAACTTAGCATAAGCTCGCCTCTCATTATGCTAGTCTTTTAATGAAGATTTACGTATATGATCTGCAAGTTTTTCAATTCGTTGCTCTTTTGATCGTTCTTCCGATCTGACCATATATACACTTTCTCACAATAACCATTATTTTGTACACTCATGAGACCTTGTATAGGACATTGTCTTTATCAGGATGTACTTTACTTTTCTTCCGGTGGTCTATACATACATAGTTCTTACTCCACATATTTGGTTACTGATGTTGTTTACATACGGCAAGATGGTTATCGCTTTCCTTCCTATTTTTAAAAAATCGGCCGTTTCCCCCCCCCCCCCCCCAAAAAAAAAATTATTATAGAGTACCGTACAAAAGTTATAAAATGTTATGTTTGGTCGCTCCAAACATAGTCGGATCAAAAAATATTTACCCAGATCCCGGGGGCCCGAGAAAATGATAATTTTGAAAAGGGTCTATTTTTTTGTTTTTTAGAAATTTGAGTTTGAGTATAGCGTGCAAAGGTTGTAGAGTGTTATGTTATGTTTGTCCGCCGAAACAAAATCAGATCAAAAAATATCTAGCCGGGCCCCGGAGCCCGCGAAAAATCTAGTTTGAAAACGGCCAAAAACGCTTGACGGTCGAAACGGCTACATTTGACATGGTTTCATTTCCTACCAATGCACAACTTTTCGTAACTACTCGATCCCAAAAATGTGGAAACTGGCATCATATTTTCATTCTTTGTTTTGAAAAAAAAAAAAAAAAGGCCCTTTAGGGGTCCAGGGGCCCGGCATTAAATATTGTCTTAGGACGGCCATATTTGGCATGGCTTTATTTGGTACCAATGCACAACTTTTGATGACAACTCCAACCTCAATATCCGAAGAAAAAAAAATCGACCCACCCTAATGAGTAACCGAATCGGGAAAGTACTAAAAAATGGAGGAACAACTATGTTTAGACGACTGGATAAAACACGAAAGCAAACTACGTTCTGATAAAGAAAGCAACCTATTCAAGGGCTGAAGAAGTGTATAAAATCAATTGTAATTGTGGAAAAATGTTTATTGGTGAAACAGGGAGATGTATCAAATCTAGAATTAAAGAATATTGGCAACACCATAAGAGGGTTGATAGTGAAATATCAATCATGGCAGAACATTTGAATGTATGTGGAGAGTTCAGGAGAGAGAGAGGTGCAACAGAATTCGAGAGAAATATAAACAAGTCCTTGCAATAAAATAACATGAACAAAATACCAACAAAGATGGCTAGAAATGACAACAAATTTGAAGACGACAGGAAAAGAAGGTTCCTTGTCCATTTTTATTGATCAAACAGGAGAGCATTTTAAAATTTCAGAATTTAGCATTGCGTATATCTGCACATCAAATAAAGATTTGCTTGTAGCAGACGGACTATGCATGATAGCTTTTGAAAAGGCTCCTCCAAGAGCTAAATGGTGGCACTCTTATCTCAATTTCGCAAAAAAATGAACATAGCACGTTCTTTTCCTGTGGTCATTATTTGGAAAATCACGATAGAAAATTTTAGATTTGATTCATGACATGATATCGGCGGATAGGTCGATGAAGGGATCTAATATTTAATACATTTAAGGACTAGACTGTTATCTATGGCTTAATCCCGTCACAATGATAACTATCCGAGCCCTAAGTAATCTCTATACAACAGGATGCCATGAATGTCCAATTTTCACTTAACACATAAATGAACAAACAACAGTAAATTTTTAAAAGCATTAAAGCTTTTTAACTAAGAAACACATTTTAATATAATCGGATATTCATATGATCACTTGACCTAGAACAACCCATAATATTTAGGCAGATGAAATATGGATAAATATTTGCAAGACTATTTAACTTTGCTACGCGTATTAATGCAAACAGATAGGAAGCTTTACTAACTAAAAGATGAATTTTTACTGCATTGTTAGGTTCCTCCAAATAAGTCTTTTTCATCCGCTGGACTGCCACCGGGTACTGGGATCTGCTATCCTCTTATTGGGTCCAAACAAGCTTTCTGATTTTTAGCAAATATGGCTTTCTTAAACGAATTTTTTAAACTTATTTTGCTTTATACAAAGGTAATAAATACGCAAATGTCATGAGTTATAATCTGTAAATGATATGTTTCTCTGCACAATTACCATCTTTTGCGAGGAAAATGTATTACAGTGGGCAAATTTGGAAGAATCACTTGTTTTCTGAACGATTCTTGTATGACGCTTCATTATCGTACTGTAGTTGTTAATAACTCATGATTCATTCGTTATCTAGGTGTTTTCATTGTGGTGCTAAAATATAAGACAAATAAATAGACCGAAGAACATATTAGGTACATGTGATATTACCGCAGATTATCGCAGTACAACAAATTGTCTTCGCTTGTACGTCACCTCTGACTCTAATTCAAGGTTTAGAGATAATGATGCAACATTATAGCATTAAGATTTTAATTTCTCTTTCGCAGGGTTACCAGATCATTTTTTTTTACCTGTGAAGAACAGTAAAGTTCAAAATGGAGGACAACTAAGCAGTGCCAGATCTAGAAATTTTCCTGTGGGGGCAAAGTTAAATTTTGCCGCCCTCTCGACCGCCCTTTTGCTACCCTTTCCATCGTTTTCTAGCCAAACAACGAGCGGTTGACGCGACGGCCACAAGGTTGTATCACATGATGTAGTGTATTTATCTTCTCTGGAGCCTCTCGTGGCATCGCTGTTACTAACTCCAGTAAGATAGTAGACCTGCCTATCTGACTTGAATCGCGGTTTTAAATTTTAAAGGTGAAGGTAGGTTGTATGGAATAACATAAAAAATGTCTTAGCGCGTAGGTATTGAAATTTTGAACACGTTTAAGTCAATTTGAATTTAATATGCGATTTTACTTCGTCTTTAAGAGCTTTTATTATTTTTAGGTGTTTGCCGCCCCCTAAACGTGCCGCCCAGGGCACTTGCTCCCTCTTGCCCCCTCCTTAGATACGGCACTGCAACTAAGCTAAGATTGGTAGACAACTTTCATTTAAAATCCGATAAAGAAACGCTGACAAACAGAAGAATTCCTTACTTTCAAAGTTCAGTTTTACGGGACAAATTTCACAAAATTTTACATGTTTATTGTATCTTCCTATGAAGTAATAAAATTTAATGAAATTGGAAAGTGGTTACCAAATTATGAACCATTTTGGTTGACATTTCGGTAACGAACATCTTATTAATACTAAGGATTTGGATCACAGGAGTACGAAATGTCCAATTCCAAACTTTTTAACCTAGACACAAGAGAATGAAAGGACATTTCAAGATATTTAGAAAAGGATGGAGGACAAAATGAAAAAGATGGACACGCCCTCCAAAAGGAGAACGTCTGGTAATTCTACTTCTCGCCCTCAAAATGGGAGATTGCAGGGTTCTCTTCCTGCTTAAATTAACCTGAAAACATAAATGGCCCAAGAAATCAATTCACCAAAGAAAACGTATTTGCGGATTTGAGTAAGTAGACAGGAGACACTATAATATGCATGATACTACAGAGCAACGCACACTATAATACCGAGAGCTCCCACTTAACATACTGTATAACAAAATAATTCAATTCGAATACTAAGTTTTGAATAAAGGATGCAGTTTGACAGAAACTTGAATCCCCCAAAAGATCCTAATCAAGAATCCAAGTTTTGATTTTGAAAATGCAGGATTAAAATAAAGTTATTGAAATGGTCTTAGAATTTAAAAAAAATAACAACCAAAAGACCAAATTTAATGTCTTGTTTTCATGTACCTCTTTCAAGGCCATCCACTCACACATTTGTAAATAATTCGAGATATATATTAAATTACTAAACCTTTTTTATATTCTTGAAGGTATCGTTAATAGCGAAATTATATAGAAATCACTTCCTGGCGGTAATTGTTTCGATTTGATTCCATTTTGTTAATTCTGAAACTATTACACTGTTTCAAAGATGTTTTCTAGAGATTTTTTTTTTTTACTTTTATTCTAAAATAGGGCAAAATTTTAATTTAAAATTCAGAGACTGGTTAAACGGTTTCATATTCATAATTGTTTTCTCCCGTACTTCAGAACCCAGAAAGTTTCAAGAACTCTCATCATTTCCTTCCAATCTGAAGATTTCTCTCTCTCTCTCTCTCTCTCTCTCTTTGCCTCTCTCTCTCTCTTAATCCTTCTACTCTCTCTCTCTCTCTCTCTCTCTCTCTCTCTCTCTATCTTCCCTGAAAATTCTGAAAGCATTTTCCTCTAACAGTTTTATTCTATGCCATAAATCTTGTCGATGATACGTTGCATATAAAGTAGTGTTGCTACATGGAATAAAAAATTAAGGCAAAATTCTTACAGAAATAAACAAGCATGTATTTTTTAAAAAAATATATAACAATGTTAGTTGGATTAATTTTTCTTTACCGCAAGAATTTTTATTATTAAAGTATTCTTCTGGAGTGTTTGGTAACAATCATCTGAGAATTTCTGAACGTCCTTGATATTCTAAAGATTTGTAGACGAAGTGAATTGTGGGGTGAGAAAACGATGTGGGGGGTGAACCGACGTAACTAATTTCAACATCTACACTTTTGGTACTGGTTCTGCAGTTATTTTTCAAACCAGTGTTTCTACCTCTTAGGACGTTTATTTGGAATGTTTTATAACTATGGAAATAACGAACGAATTCATTCCTTCATTAACTAATGCATTCATTGATGTATTCATATATGAGGAGTTCAGGACAAAAGGGATACAATTGATATTGACGAATAAAAACGTTCGAGGTAATCTTTTATGTATAACACAAATGTATGTGCAGAACTGTTATGGTGCCGGTAATACTTCGCGGTTACGACCTTGGCAAATAAACATTCATTGTGTGTTTGAAAATAAGATTTTGAGAAAGATATACGGGACAAGACTACCGGACAATGAAGGAAACCGCATAATGAAGAACTTCGCAGACTGTATGATACAGACGATATTATAAGAATAATGAAGTCACGATTGCTAATACCATGTAGCGGCGATGGGGAGAAGAAATATAAGATTATATTCAGTCGTGGTTAGTAAACCCGGGGGAAAAGGGGCTGTTGTGAAGAACGAGACGGGCGTTGGGAGCAGATCTGAAACCGGGTAAACTTTAGTGGCCCGGTCTGACCCGAACATAGGTGACGCGGCGACCTGGTCCGAAACTTATCCCGATTGACCCGGTCTGGGAAAAATAATGAACTGGGAATTTCGACGTTGTATCTTTCCTGCTCTAGGAGTAACATCTCCGGTCCTGGTCACCTCTAAAAAAAAACAATGTTCAAACGCAAGGAAATAATTTTAAAAACTCTGCTTTGTCCTCCAGGTTATTGGGTCCAAATTGGGTCACCGGGTCTGAAGTCTAGACCTGGTCTAAAACTTGACCTGGTGATCCGTTTCAGCTCTGGTTGTTAGGATAATATTAAAAGGGATATTCGAAAGGTAGGAGTCCATGCTGAAAACCAGTTTTGCCTTTACCCAGGATAGATAGCGAAGGACTGTTACTATGGTGATAATTTCGAGAGTTCCGTAAGTCATAGTATGAGTGAGTTAGCAAATTAATTAGTCTCTTCTGGAGGAACCTTTTCACTGGTCTAACTCTGAAATTGCCATTTCATCTTTAATTTTATTATTTTTCATTTCTTCTCGTTTATTGGCATCCATAGCTGAAGCCCGTCTCTTGTCTGAGGGGTAATATTCCTTGACGACCAGACTTCTGGTGGCACGGAAGAGAAAGATAGATACAATATCTGCATTTGTCCTGAGAAACTGTGGAGACCCCGGAAAATCTCAGATATTATGACCAACAGCACACGAGCTTCTCTAGTGTAGTTCCGAAGTCCGCCATCGATAGACCTTGAAGTGACCGAGATGTTAGAGCGCTCTCTTTCTGTGCGCGTGGTCACAGGTTCAAATCCTGCCGGAGTTCATTGATCAGAGTAATTTGGAGTCCACTTTACCAACGACTGTAGGTCCTGTCCTTAGGAGCTCACCTACTCGTTTAGGATTTTAATAACAATTCAGTTCGTTATCGATACAAATATTTAAACTTTCGTTTCTCATAATATTGGCAAGCACTTTTTCTCTTGTAAAATATTAATAAATATCTACTAACCTACAGAGGAAGGAAGGAAGTGAAAGTAACATCCGGAGAAAAAAAGATATTATCTAAACTTATTCTCATTGAATATACTGTTTAGGCCTTCAAAATTTAAAATAACTTTGACTGATAATATTTCATACATTTACTTTAAAGGATGATGTATGATGATATGTCAAAATTTTCTGGGACATTGTAGTTCGTTATGTAGCCCATCTTAGTGGTTGTTGTTTAAGCAACGAAAAAGTTTAGGTTCTTTTATCTGTCTTAAATTCACTCCTTGGGTTCCCTTCCCGCAATTTCCGTTCAATTTCTGCTTCACCTTTTGATGTAAGATGTTTATTCTGGTTTTGAATACTCTGCTTGAACGCTAGAAGCACTATGAAATATTTCTTGTACGCCAGGAGCATGGTACACCAGGAGCACGTGAACCAATACTCCTACGGTGCTAGCTTCCGAGAAATCTCGTCTTCAGGCGTAATTTCCGTAAATTCTGCAGCTGTCTGGATTATATCAGGAGTTACATGACCCATTTTATAATACTTTTTTAACTGGTCATTCATTACCTTCGACTCAGTATAAAAGATTATCTTTTAGAGCGTTATTTAATAGGTGAATGGCGTTTCTCAAGGGAGTATATTCAGCCCCGTTCTTACTACGAGCAGTGTTATATTCTGTAAGTTGACTACTTGAGAATTGTCTGTAAATCCCGAAATATTAATCTAGCTTCTCGTAAGATACAGCTGACTCTTACCAACTTATTCAATCGTCACACCAGACTAGTTTTAGTTTTTCACCCACGAAAGCAGTATCTGCACAGATAATAATAAGCGCCTTTGTCATATGGCCCCCCAATTTATTTCATGACGATACACAACCTTCGTTTGTTGAGGAGATACGTTACCTTGGTTCAGGAACATATTTACGGGGTGAATCCTGGACTTATGCAAAGTTAGTACATATAATGTTAGGCGCAATTATGTATTAATCTATATTTCGTACCCAAAACACACCTTGGATTGCAACGGAAGTCCGTAGACTCCTCTCAAAATCAATTTCTAGATTATGTCTGGTTTGGTTTAATATTTGACAGGAACTTTGATTCGCATTACCATATTCGTTAGTTAAAGATCTACTGTTTGCGACATCTATTATGTGTATTAAGACATCTATTTGCGATCCTGATCACACAACATTATTGTGCCTGTTTAGGGTACTCATTTTGCCGGAGGGTAATTATGGTTGTCATGTATATTCCTGTGCATGATTCTCAGTTTTCCGTATGCTGAACAGTGTCCACTATGAAGGAATTTGACTCTCCCTTTGCACTTATATCGTCTAAAACTTGAATTTATGACGATGCCGCCGAACCTGCGTTCGTGATTCACCGGATGTACCATGTGCGGAGTTACTACTTAAACGCGTTCTCTTTATTTACTCATCCGGCATATCAGTTGTGAACCAGTACGATACGATATGTATGAATGCCGCAAACCCGTCCTCTGAGGATGCGAGCGCCTAAGCTTCTGGATATCCTGAATGTAGACCGTCCAACTGTTTGCTGTGGGCGTTTTAGTCTTCGCCCTCCGTGGACAATTGCTCGTCCAAGGAATGATCTATCTTTGTTGAACTTAAAGAAAGAAGGAAAATCTATTGTTGAGTTCTGTCAGGGTTCTCTCTGGTTCTGTCAGGACTTTGGAACACAATATTTTGTACAAATTCTTCTTGAAGCAAGCACTGAGCATACATAAGCTACTAGTAGTGACAACGAGATATATTATGTATTATTTCTTGTATGTTTAATATTCAAATATCAACATATTAGATTCTTTTAACGTATCGATAAGTGAGGAGGATCTCTTCCAGATTAGGATAAGCGTAACTCCCATACTCGAATATTTTTGTTAATTACATATTTTTTCCTTATTCATTTTTTTATGCTAGGTTAGTTAAGGATAGCGCAGGTTAGATTAGGTTACATTTAACTAGGTAAAGTTAGGTTTGGTGAACGTGGTTACCCTAAACTGAATTTGTTCCTAAGTGGTTCATGTTCCAACACACAAAACATAATACACTTGATACAGTATAAAGGAACTATAAAATGCAAATTTCTTTAACTGAACCAAAAGTTTACCTCGATCTAAACCATTAGTCTGTGTTTATTTGTAAATTAAAATGTTTTTCTGTCTTCAAAATTTAAAACTTTTATTTTGGTCAACTTTGCAAGTACTTCAATTTAAAGTTAAGACTGCGAGAGCTATAAATCTGGTTCAAAGTTCTTTGTGTAAATTGTGTTTTTATTTTAGTTTACTCTAAATCCTATCCTCATTAGTTTATTTATTTTGTTCGAAGAATTTTTTTAAGGGTGAATTAACAGGAAAATCTTGAAGCACAAGAGGGAACAAACACATTTCAAATGTTCAAAACAAAGAAACGAGAAATGCGAATTTGGTTGAATGGTAGGTACCCTGGCTTTGGCGTCAGCTCTCTTAGCAAATGTCTTTTCAATTGAGAAAACTAACGACCTCGTTAATCGTGTGAATTTCTTTCTTGTAGTGTTCTCAGAAGATATTTCAAAAAAGTTTTCAAGTCTTGTTAATCGAGTTTTCTCACTCTTTTAAATAATAGAAAGACAGATTTCTTTGCAATTATGTAGAGAGTATAAAAACCAATAGAAATATTGATAAAAAAGAGCACGTTTCGATTTAAGGTCCAAACTAAATTATTTTCATTGGTTAAATCGAATTGCTAGTGACTTAATAAACTTCTTGCTTTTTGTTTGCGAGGTGTCTTCGAATCAAGTCTAATTTATTTCTTTATAAGAGGGAATTTCACGACGTTTCTATTGTGCTAGAACGAGAGAGGGAGAGGATATTTACATTGTGATGAAAGGTGGTACATTTCACTGTTGTAAATTTCAAATTCCATTTTATTTACATTTTTGTTGTGTGAATTAAATTAGTAGCAAAAGTTTCCTTTTTAGATCGCTTGTTAGCCAAGCTACAGCGAAAAGAGTCATTCTTATCTGTTTCATGCTGTACGTCCGTCCGTGTCCAGAAATTAAATCTCAGGAACTTCAAGGTTCAGAGAGATGCTTGAGGTATCGTTCGAAAGGTCTTGACTTAACTAGCTCAGAGCCACTAGAACCGTCTTGATTAGTTCAGTATTGCCAGTACATTCTTCAAAAAATAATCATTATTCGTATTGTTTTCATTCAGCCAAACTTGGCATAAACATTATTCGCCACAATAGAAAAGCACTGTGAATTTTCGCGTATTTAAGCACGGCAGTTGTTAGTGTTGCTAGCCTATTATTATTTTTTTTTAAATAATGTTTTCGTCGGTAAAATGTTATCAAGGGACCGTAGTCCTCGTGATTGTTAGTAAAATCGTAGCTTCAACTTGTTTTAAAGCATTGAAGCTGCGAAAAGTAAGCAATTACCTTTCTTCGCTGTCAGTCTTGCCAACCTGAAATAACATTTAAAATTTTTACGTTGATTTGTTTTAAATTTTCTTTTATCTTTCTCCCCTTAGTGATGATAAACAACGTACGTAAAGCAGAGACCGCAGTGTTGGAAACTATGCATAAGACACGAGATAAAATATTCTTGGAAAATACGTAGTTTGTATAAGTTTGCAACACTGCGATATGTGCATCACGAATATTGTTTATCATCACTAGGGGATGCCAAATATGCAACAACACGACGTACTGCCACTTGAAAATTTTACTAGCTAGGCAACATTGACAATCCAGTAACATCGTATTTTCACTCCGGATATCCACAATATTGTTAGAAACAAAATTCTACAAGCACAATTTTTATTCAATTTATAATTTGTTATTTATTGAGCATTTTCTTCCCATCGTAGGGGGTCGTCTTTGGGCTCCAAACTGGAAACATTGTATCTCCAAAACGAAGGAGAATTTTGGCCATGTTACTAAGAACCTTTTCTTGTTTCGATGGCAGGAATCACCGCCCGAATAAATGTACTTAGTTCTTAATCACCCTGTATTCTGCGGGAAAACTATTTGAGAGGCAGTTCTCTCTTTCGAACTATGCCTGATCCTAGTTTCTATAATTTTGTATATATATATTATAAACAAGTGATGCGGAGTCCAGTCGGGGGACTGTGTATGGAAGCTCCTGCCAGTCTTCAGCAGCGAACATCCTATTTATATGATCAATGCTCCGTTGGAATAATTGCAACGAGACCTTTCGAACCACACCTAAACCACCTTCCTAACCCTAGTTGTTCCAAAGTTAAACCCCACCCCGAAACTCAGGATTCGCCCTTGCGATCTGTATGAATGATACAGGTTTGAAATCGTCTTGACGAGACCTTTCCAACGACACCTCAGTCTCTTTCCTACCCCTAGTAGTTCCAAATGCATGAATTGCTCCGTATATCTGGCACCGCCCCTACCTCTGGATTCGCCTCTTCAATATGTATCATCTATATGGGTGTGAACTAGTCTCACCGAGACCTTTCCAACGACACCTGAAACTACCTTTCTAGCCCTAGTAGTCCCTGAGTTGAAAGTTATCAACAGACATACCGAGCGGGCGCTTAAGGCTTCACAGCAAATATAATAAGAACGAAATTAGGATTTCGTATGCAGCTTTGTCTAAACAAAGTAGGGGGAAAATGGTTAATTCCCTGGCTAAACTTTCCGAAATATGTGTTAAATTTACACAAAACATTATTCCGGATTTTAAGTTCTGTTCGTGATTTTCGTCTTTTAAATCTCAAGAGGCTAGAAAATTACCCTATGAGTTAAAAGTTATTTTACCTAATTACATAGTGAATATAGGTAATTTAATATGGGCGATCAATTAGATATTAAAATTAAACGTTTTTACATTACAAATCGGACATACTCAGCGAAAAATGGCTACAGCAGATTATAATGTTAATTTTAACAGAATCATGTCATTATAGTGACATCTATTGTGTACTAAATCTAAGAAAAACTTTCAACGCCTTTGTGTATAAATATAGTCAGCATTTAAGCATGGTTAACATATTACATGTCTATGTTTAAAAATTGTTTTCTTCAAGTTTAATATAAGATTGACTATAAAATCTCTTTCATACACTAAAATCATGTACAACAAGACAGCCTACCATGTTCGCGATTTCATTGAAATATACTATATTTCAAAATAATGCAAATTTAAAGAAAAATAATATTTATCCTCTTTTTTAAAAATAAAACAAACTAATAAACTTCCAAATTCTATAATTTTGACTTAATCTCACTATATTACTGATTAAATCTATTCACACAGGTAATGTGTAAACAGATTATCCGAACAAAAACACCAGAGGTGTAAAAAGTGGAGCCAAGTTCTTTAGCCCTAAAAAGGTGTGAAATGGGAGACGGATGAGCCAAGTTCCTTGGTGACAGCATGTAACAGGAACAAAGGAACTTGG
>JAGDQP010029834.1:0-19101 GCA_022664845.1 Lepisma saccharinum | reverse complement strand
TACCTAAATATCCACTCTTTTACTTTCCGCAATTGCTGTAGATGGTCGCACATGGCTGCAATGGAAATGTTGAACTATCGAACAATTTCCTCTAACGATGGTTTGTGGATTTGCCTCCAAGCATGCCTTTAAAGAGTCGTTTTCCACCCTTTGCCTGAATCTCTGGAAAAAATACATGAGACAAATGTTAGAGAAGAAATCCAATTATGGACATTTTACCAGATAATCATTGATTTGATGAAAGCGTATCACGCTTCCAAAAAAAGGTGAAAACTGTACATCCTCACGGTACGGTTTGGAATTCCGAAAACAAAAGCTTGTTCAAGTAATAAAGGTAAGTGTCAAACACTCCATAAGCAGAATTCTTACAAGTAATGATACGTTAGATAGTTTCGATATTCGCAGTGGATTGTAAAAAAGCCTTTGCCTCTATTACTCCTCAACTTTGACCAAGAATATGCACTTCTAAAAATAAAAAGAGGACGAAAACGGGACTAATATTGAATGATTTCAACCAGCTGTTCGTTTACACGGATAATGTAGATTTAATAGGAAATTGTAGAGATTCATAACAAGGTAACATCGATGTACTGATAGACGCTTGCGACTAGATAGATCCGTAACTGAAAGTAGAGAAAGCACACATCTATGGTACATATTAAAAATAAAACACAGAAGAAGAAGAAGAAAGCTGAAATATAACCATTTAGAATGAGATTATGCATGAAATAAACCAATCTAAAAATTGAGATTATAGATAACAAGCAAAAGCAAGATCAATGAAGAAATAGAAAGTCACTTAGGATGGGACCACGAATATTTCTACTCACTGTCAGTCCAGAAACTTCCAACCTTGCGATTAATATCAAGAAAATTGAGATTGAAAATATACAGAACGGTTGTTGCGAAAGTTGGAGTACGACCCTGGCACATGAATATACATTACGAATATTTGAAAAATAAGGTTTTTGAGGAAGATGATGGGGCCGAAACGGGACGAGATGGCATGAATATGGAGGGAGAATCTATAAGAACTCCATAGACTGTACTATTCACCCGATATGATCAGAATAATAAAGAAATCATGGCAGTTACGGGCAGGTTTGTAGCTGCAATGGAGGAGAAACGAAGATGATATTTCATCATCATTGGGTACGCCGGAAGAAAAAGGCCGTCGGGAAGATCGAGACATTGGTGGCATTCAGAGCGGTGAGGAATCACTGAATTTGCCCTTTGAATGCCACTTCTCACTTCCGGCTCACAGTGAACCGACGCCATCTTTGTGAGCAAAGATTTTCTCGCTCACTTGTGAGCCGGACCTCCCGGAAGTGTGGTTAGTGCGACTGCAATATGGCTTCCGGCGCAGAGGAATATAGTATAACCTACGAGTTTAATCAGAAATATTACCAAATAACCACAAGCCATGAGGTGCACTTGCAGCTTCAGTCTGGTAAGATGTTAGATCTACATGTTAGCGCTTTAAAAGATATTTATATCGAACAAATACTGTGTTAGAGGTACATATTAGCTGTGTGCTTTCTTGCTTCACTGCGACATGAAAGAGCTGAACTTCTTGAATCAGAACATAAAACGGATAAACTTATTCCGTACAGATTAAATTCTTAAGCTGTTTTCGAAAGTTATAATTTTAAATAGCCAGGTTTAAAGTCACATGTTTCCGCTCTCAAATTGGGATCCTAAAGTACAAAGTATTTTTATTAACAACTTTGGTTGTAAGTTACAGCAGTTACAGACGAAGTCTCCTATTTATTGGTCTTACCAAGTGCCTTTGAGCATGTAAGACCACATTCATATTTAATCCGTCGACGATAAGAAAACTGTAACATATGCCTGACATCTTCCCGACGTGTCACATTTACTACTCTTTGTGCTATGCGATATTCAATTGTTCGTGGAACTTCAACCATACGCTTTATAAAATTCAATTGTTTATTGAGCATAAATGAAATTAGGCATCCGAAGGATCCGCTGCGAGCGCTCACTCACCGGAGATCACTCTCACTGAGCCGCTCACCGCGCTGAATGCAGCCATTGCTGCGAGGGAAATATTAAAAGGTATCTTCAAGAGACAGATGTTCATGATGAAAGCTTACTTGATATTGTGCAGTATTGAATTGAGGCGCATGCGCGAACTAACGTCTATGTTACATTTCGCGTGTATTGAGATAAATTGCAAGGAAGTTAAGTCTTGTGCGCATTGCGAGGTGACGCGGTATGATAAACTTTTGTTTCATAAATTCAACACAATGTTTAATTAAGCGCGTGCTACTCGCGGGAAGCGTATGTACGAGTAATATAGACATTTGTTCGACGGTTTTTGTAGCACATTTCCCTCCAGAAACTTCAAAATACCGAGGCCATTTGTTGTAATATGCTCAAATCAAGTGCAAACACATATCAAGGACACATGAGAGACCTTTGTTTCGTAAAATGTTACGTAGACGTTTGTTCGCGCATGCGCCTCAATTAAATAATGAATATTTATTACTGTTACAAAGAACTTGTGGCTGCCGTAAGGCAGACTCAGTTTGTTACTTATTAAAACGTGCTCATGAAATTACAAGTGAACACGAATATCTTTAAATCGGGGTCGCTGAACCCAGAAGCGAAATCAATGTTTCTCTTGCTCCTTTGATTCAGGCCAGTGATTCCGCCAGACCCCCTTCCCTGTAGGGAGGTTTACCCCCCAAAGTCTCGACAACATCCCAAATTTTAAAATGTTTGCCGTGAAAAATCGATAGAAACCGTACAAATCTGCACTTACACTCTCCCAGTATTGACTATAAATTTAAAACTCCTGGCGGAAACCCTGCTTTCGGCACTAGTCTTTGTTAGTTTGTAGATACCATCCCGGCATTTGCTGCTGTGACTGAGGAAACACTTTGAAAGTCAGGATGAATTGGATCTGGGATCGTTTCCAGGATCTTTCGATTGCTACACCAACGCTCTAAATTTTTACAGTCCGTTACAAGGGAAAAAAAATATATATTTGTTTAGGGGAAAAAACATGGAAAATTGGAATACTGAAACCACTTTACTGCATTATAATGTTGATTATTTTTATTTTCATCTTGTTTGCTAATATTTCCTGCTATTCAAATTATCTGTCCAGTTCATTCATAGACCACAGACTCATATATACATACGCGTATGACGTATGTACATTATTATATTCTAAACAACAGCTACAGATATGAACACAGTAGTTGATCAAATGTGCATCACACATGACATAAACACATTGAATATGCAATTAATGTGACCACCTTCATTTGTTGAGGTATCTTTTATATATTTGCAACGATGCAGGATCAAAGTGTATATTAAACCCTTACATGTTTATTTTTTCTTTTCTAAAAACATTCCTCTCGTTTTAAAAATATGTAATAATGGTGTTGTACATTATACGTATAACAAATTGGTTGGCTGGTTCGATCTTCCTTTTTTAAAACAATTACAGTATTTCTGTAAATATGTGGGTTCGTTGTTGATAACTAACAATAAAACGCCAGGCTTTTATTGAACATATGCCCTCAAACTACAAAATTTCTCTTTGCATTTGAAGAATTGATATACAAAACCAAAAATATAAAACACACTCACACTGCAATGCACATAAATTCAATTTTCAGCAGAAATGCACTTTCATGTTGGTATATTATAACCTATATGTACTTTCCCAGAGCTTGTTATGATGATATTACGGCATCCCCCCCCCCCCTGTCTCTCTCTCTCTCTATGTGAATGCGTGAATGTGTGTATCTTTCAGAGCAGTGATACCAACCGGAGTAAGAAAAAAAATGATTTTTATTTCCGCATTTGGTGAATATAGTAGGTAAATAGAGCGAAATAAAAATGTAAAGCGAGAACGAAGACAGAGGCAAATATTGAGAATGAAGAAAATCGAAAAAGTAAAAAGAATACAATAAGAAAAGAAGGAAGAAAAAGACAGCAGGTAGGAACAAAGATATGGTGAAAAATAAATGCAAGAAAATGACAAGAATTTAGAAAGAAAGAAAAGAATATAGAAACAAAGAAAAAGGCAAATGCAAGGAATCAAGTTGAAAGGAAAGAAGAGGGAACAATTAATAAGAAATTATAACCAAGGAAAGAAAAGAAAGAGTGCAAGAAAGAAAGAAAAATAATGAGATAGACATAAGAATTAATAATAAAGAGAAAGACAAATCTATTTAAACAGGAAATGAGAAAGAATCGAGAGAAAATGAGAAAGGAACGAGAAACAAACTAGAAAGAAGATAGATAGAAACAAATCAAGAAACAGATCAGATGAAACATAGGATAGGAAACAGAAAGGTTAATAAAGAAAGACTCAGAAAGAACGGAAAATAGGAGATAGCAAGTACAAATACAGAAATCATACATAGAAAGTAAAACAAGAGAACGAAACAAACTAAAAAGAAATCAGTAGAAAGAAAGAAAAGATGAGAAAGAATTGCTGATACAGAACAAGAAGAATTACAATTAAAAATTAGATGAAAGAAAGGAAGATAGAAGAAATTATTACAGAGAGACAAAGATCAGAAAAGAGTATGAAATGAAGAAAGAAGTAAATGGAAGGAAATAGAAAGAGAGGAACACAAAAAGAAGAGTAAAAAAAATCAAGAGAAACAACAAAATTAAGAAAGGGTGAAAATGTGAGGAAGAAGTAATAATAAACAGAAAGGACTAAATAAAGAAAGTTAAAGAAAACAGGGAAAAACAAAACCGAGGTAGAGACGAAAAATAAATTAAAAAGAAAGTAATAAAAAGGCAAAGTAAGAAAGAAAATTTAATAGAATGAAGGAAATACAAACAAACAGAAGAAAAGAAATGGAATAAATGATGAAAACTCAAAAAAAGAAATGGAACAGAAGAAGAATAAACCATATCAAAATGAACGAAGAAACAAAAAAACGAAATAAACAAAGGTACACATCGAGGGAAAGAGAATTTGATCTTAACACTGTTTATAACAGTTTTCAACCTCTAACTTGTAATTTCAGAGAGAGAGCGAGAGAGAAGAGAAAGCAGTAACTAGTAAATAAAACTTATTAGTGTCAGTAAATTGTAAAGAATAATTACAAGAAGAAATAAAAATGTACAATATAAAGTCACAATTACGATAACGAAGCAAATTTTAAACAAAATAAAACCCTCGATTGTGTACAAATTCAGTTTCGTGGTGGGTATCGAAGCTAAAACGTTGTCTTTTTTTTATGTATATAAAGTAATTCCCATTGGAAAAAATACACTTCTTTGACATTATGAAGTCGACTTACCCACGCTGAAAAAAATAGCAATTTACCACTTTCTCTGTGATCATTCTGATCATGAAGTTAAAAAATAATTGTAGAGTGGGCGGCATTGTGTTGGTACACTGTTAAAAATTTCATAAACGTTATTAGGAATTTTCAGTAAAGCTCAGGAAAAGTTTTAGAATTTCATATTGCTTCATTCAAATCAAGGTAAATCGCAGAGGATTTTTGTATGCGGAGGTGGATAGATTCAGTTATAAAGTTCTGCACATGCGCAGAATGAGAAAACAGTTTCTTATCATAGCTGTGAAAGCAGTTCTGATCAAGTATTTGCTAGCGCCATTTTAATTACTTCTTATTTTAAAACAAATTGGAAATATTCTCAGTAAATGGGAATTCCGATCCATAATAACATTTACTTCGCATACACATACACAAGAAATACTTTCATCTTAACTTACACACGTGATAGCAGTGACAACGCAGATAGGTTGCATCAGAGCTTCTGAATGGCTGTGCTAATCCACGTGACCTGCTAATGTATTGGCCCACCAAACGGCCAATGAAAGTAGTGGCGCGAAAAATTCGAAAACAAACTTAGCAGATAATTGGGTACGGCAAAAAGAATGAGGTAAATGCGAGAAAAGATGCATACATAATCAATAGTGCAAGGCGAATTACAAATCTAAAAAGTTGACGTTATTAATTGAACATTTGAAAAATGGCGCAGTGGTGTTTCTTTCCTAGTTATTTATCCCGAGGAAAATTTTGTTCCCTAGCCTTCATGTTTTGGTGAATGGTGGGGAGTTGTTCTTCAAACAAGTGTTGCGAACACACTACTAGAAGTAATACGGAGGGGTTGTCAATTGGTACGCAAGCGAGTAAAAATTTCTTTTTGTCTCATCATCTGGGAAATATTCAACGAAATATAATTTTGTTACGCCGGTTGGCATCACTTGAATGCAAACATATGGACAATTACATATACGCTCCCTCTCTCCCACATCCTTCTCACTCAGCGCCAACTACCGGATGTTTTGTTATTCAGTTTTTGTCTAGATGCATTTAAGTGAAAGCTGATGTTATATGAAGGCGTTATTTTTATATATATATATACGTATATATCCCAGTTTATCTCGCGCGTCAACCTCGTAACTGTCGCCATTTTGTTCCGGAAATATATATTTAAGTGACTGTAAGTTCAAAAAATTCTCAGAATTTTGTTGTTGGTGAGGAGGTGGGAGTTTATGCTGTTATCTTCAACTTCTTTCATTCTTGGAATGAACGTTTAATAATATGATGTTATGTAATGGATAATGAACAGAGTTCGTTCGTTGGCATTTTCAATCTTCTCTTTTACAAAATGAAACACGATAAAAATAAATCTTCTGGTAATAGAAGTCTCGAAATGAATTATATGATTGCAATTTCTAATTTACGAGGAAAATTAGTTTTTATTTTTTTAATTTCACTTCTATGAAGAACAACATGTCCAGCCGTCTACACAGCAAAGAACTGATATTAATTCTACTAGATTTTAACACAGGTCAGTGAATGAGGAATGTCTACCAATTGTGTGTGTGTTATTTCAGTATTGAGGTTCTAATGTTACCAGTGCTGGATTAAGTCATTTGGGATCCCCGGGTTATTGACTCTATTAGGGAGCCCTGTTACCTGTTCCCTGTGGAGGGTCGTCTTAACATCGTTGTGGGCCCCTGGATAAAGCAATTTACTGGGACCCCCTATCTAAACTAACACCCATGGAAACGATAAATAAAATTGGATCATTAGCGAAATTCATTAATTGTCAAATAAACATGTTTTAAACTTTTATTTAATATTAGAACAAAAATAAAATATGTTTCATAACAGGTACCTACACAAATCTCAGTGTTGTCTGAATTATCACATTCATCCGAATCCGATTATATATATATTAGAAAACTAAGCCCAATAAGGACTTTGTATGTTGGTACGTAAATCTAACTTCATCCCAACACGAATTGGTAGCTTCTAAGTTTAGCAGTTTTAAACACTATTGCATTAAATGGAAGATTCTCAAACTATGGCACGCGTACTAGTACTGGTGTGCGAAAATTTGGATACTAGTACGCGAATCTTTGGATAATGGTACGCAGCCTGGTAAATAAATAAACAATGCATAACTGACCTGAAATATTGTCACCGATTGAACGAGAAAACATTGATATCCAAAGCAAGATTCTTCGAAACTGACACATTCGTACTGAAGCACATAGGCCTAACACACATTTGACTTTAGCAGGCCAGGATAAAAACAAACTACAATTCTGTGGATGGATGCAAGAACCAGTAATATTTTTGTAATTTCAAAAACAACAGATTTAAAGCTGACGAAATTGCTTGTAAGATTGGTTCTATTTTCTTTCTTTTTTTTCTGTTTACAAGATTTTGGTCCTTTTCTGTTTGAGGTGCGAGAAAGAATCTATTTCTTTGTAAATTGAATGAAAAGCGCATTTTTATTTAGTCTTATTAACCGAGTACAAAGAACAGCCGCTTTTGGTAGCAAGGAATTGCCCGAAAAGAAAAACAAAGTATTTTTGAAAGGGTGGCAAGGGGGAGAGGGAGGATCCTTTAAAGACCCGTTCTATTCATGCATTACTCGAGTCCAGTTTGTTGTTAACGCGTGTCGTGTGACGTTGTGTAAAGAATCTTTTTGACTATAATAGTGTTTTTATATTTCCTGAGAGTGATTCACGCATCTGGCCACTTTCCCTACGCGAAATACTGCCACTTGTATGTGCAGGATATGATGAATCTTCCATCAAAAATGACGCCAGAAGACTACCACAACTTCGTCAACGGTGGGTACTTCACGATGCGGCGATCTGATCGCTTTTGGTCAGGTGTTTGGTCAGATATGTCTATCGAGACTACTCTGATGCGAAGCTTCAAAAGCCGTGGACGGGGCAGTACAGATAGTGTAATAAGCAAATGGGCCATGGGGATGTGTGCAACTAATGACATTTGCACATCGCTAGAAGAGTTCTGTGGTGTTCTCTTCACCTCAAGTGAACAGCACGAGGATTTTGGAGAAGCCCACAAAACTAAAGATGCGACTGATATTGCTAAACTCACAGAGTGGTTTGAAGATCATCCTCCTTTCCCTGAAACGAGTGATATCATGTCGATAGCTACCGGATTGGAGGGAGATGCTACAGTCAACTGCTACGATGCTGTTACAGTTGGTAAGCAAGCGATGGTTAAAATGGTAGGATTACCATTTTCAGATATCAGGCTATCACGTAAAGATAGAACACTCCCTCTTTCCTCTGTGAGTTCATTCATAAAGCTCAACGATGAAAAGGTTACAGCAGATCCTTTCCTGTTTTCTCAAAGGATTTCCATAATGAAAAAACGGACGAAGACTTGAAGAATTTTTTGGAATATGAATTGGCCCCATTCCCTTTAGCCTTATTCAATGAAGGTGGAATGAGAGAAACAAAAAAATCAATCCTATACACACTGTTTGATCCAATCAACAAAAACATATATCTGCCAAACTTTGACGTAATTGTTGATGGAGGATTTCTGATGCACAAAGTGATTTGGCAAAGAGGATCTTCAGTTTCCACCAAAGTGAGGGATATGTGGAATTTGTCAAGAACCACTATCCTGGAAAGAGCTGCACTGTGGTGTTCGATGGGTACGCAAACTTAGCAAACAGCACAAAGACAGCTGAACAGGGACGACGCTATCGAATGAAGAAGTCCGTCGACATCAATTTCAATTTGAGCACTGAAATAACAGTGAAGCAAGACCAATTCCTCTCTAATGAGCACAACAAAAGGAAACTGATTGACCTGCTGGGATCAAAACTCCACGACAATAAGCTTGAGACTCTTCAAGCATCAGACGATGCTGATTTGTTGATTGTTACAACAGCCATTGACAAATCAGAAACAACCAGTGTTGCTGTCACTGGAGAAGACGTTGACCCGGCAATTCTCCTAATGGCAAAAACTCCAGCTAACCGAGATATTTGTTTTGTGAAACCTGGCCTAGGGAAAGTGAAGACCAACATATATTCCACTCAACAGATGCAGCAGTTAGGACTAAAGGACATTTTTTTCCTGCATGCCTTTACTGGCTGCAATACAACGTATGCGGCATTTCGGAAAAGTACAGTTGGTTTCATCGAACTTTACCAGAAACACCCAGGCATTCGCAAAGCAGCTGAAGTTTTCTCGAACAAGCTGAAATTGAGGAAGCTGGTCGCAAATAATGTATCTTGAGATGGTATGGAGCTCCAAGAACGGAGAGATCCCTTAATCTCTACCGTTACCAGTCGTTTGTCAAGTCGGTAGGAAACATCAAACCTGACATCTCTTCTCTCCCACCAACTGAGGGGGCAGCCAAGGAGCATTCCTTCAGAACGTATCACCAGGTCCAGCACTGGTTAGAAAACGGGATACCATCTGAACTGTATGGTTGGGAGCGCAAGACAGAAAACCAGCTCACCCCAGCGCAGACTACAGACCTCTTAGCACCAGAGAAACTTTTGAAGAGGATTTTCTGCCGGTGCACCAAAGACTGTACTGGCAAATGTGGATGCAGAAGAGCCTCAAGGAACTGTTCTCTTTTATGTCAATACTGTCTGGGAAATTGTTCCAATGGCATCCCCGTGATGGACAATGAGGAAGACGACGCTGAAGAGATAGAATCCCTACCCATCCCTGAAGAGACAGAATCCCTGGAAGATGTGGAAACTGAGGTGGAAGAAAATATAGCTAAAGATGAGCAATATGATCCACCTCCTGAGCCAATTGCCGGACCCTCCCGTCCCAAGAGAGCCAAAACAACAAAATTTTCGTATGAATAGTTTTTTTTTTCGAAACCAACGAGTACGCTGTAAAACGTGTTTGTTTGTATTTTTTTTTTTTTTTCATATTCTGTTACGGCTATCTCTTTGAGTGCTTCACAGCCTCGGTCTTACACCGTGAGACCTTTTTGTTCCCCGTGTTGAGAAGACACTGCCAGAGCATAAGTTTTCCATCCCTTGCAGATGTGTGAATTGCTGAAAAACAGGAGCAGAACTTAAACCCCAGTGAAACCAGTGCTTCCAAGATAGGAAGATAAGAGGTTATGTGGAATGTCTCGGAGAATACTTTGAAAAGTTGTAACAGTTGAAATAAAGGTATGCATACCCACAATTGCATGTCTAAAAACGTTTTAGTAACCGTTGTACTTATAATTAACGGTAATAAGTGGAATTTCAAATTGCTATAACTTTGGACAAGTTGAAGCTAATATATTAAATAATAACTTATTTTAAAGAAAAATCAGTGTTCTACTACTTTTTTCCCTGAGGCTGAAGTTAGGGGATGAGGTGCTAAAAGGCAAAGTTTGTCTACTATAAAAGTGAGTCAAGAATGCTACTTTTTTTTTTTTTAATTCAATTTTCGCAAGCGAATATCTCGAAAACTATTAGGAATAGGGAACAAACGAATACAACCAATCTTGTAGGCAATTTTCTCAGCTTTCTTTTTGAACATAAATACTTTTTCGCTACGACGCACCGTTCTCGAGATATGAGCGAAAAAACGAAAAAAGTGACCTTCCCCCGCCCCTCCTGCTTACAT
Source organism: Lepisma saccharinum (assembly GCA_022664845.1). Lineage (NCBI taxonomy): Eukaryota > Metazoa > Arthropoda > Insecta > Zygentoma > Lepismatidae > Lepisma > Lepisma saccharinum. Next base: position 8,204 of record JAGDQP010029834.1, on the reverse strand, counting down.
CGTAGGTCCGGGGACTTTTCGTATGTTGACCTACTACTAACTACTCCAAACACAGCCCTGAAGTCAAAATTTCTGTTCCCGAACATGTCCTCTACACCCTCTTCATTGACTGGGCTATTAGGTCTTGAATGCATTCACAGAATTGTATTGGCACCAAACAAAATAAAAGAAATTTTTCCAATTATAAACTTTCCATTACTACAATTCCTGGTACACATAAGATTACTCCGAATCCTTCTGTGCCCATGTATTAGGACGTCTCTGCCTCTGTGCTTACTATTTACATAGGTAACTAATTTACTCTTGGCAGGGCCCCTGAAGCAGCTTGGGCCCTGGGCTACAACCCCCCTTAGTCCCCCCTTAATCGGGCTCTGCGTGTTACTGACACAGTTTTGAGCGGTGTTATATCCGGTTCAGTGGTGAGTTTGAAATGCTAATATTCAATACTTGTAACTAATACATGCATAATTGTACTATAATTGTAATACAAGTTGTGGTCCATTTTGGTAATTACAGTGCAACTTCCGAATAGCGAACACCGTTGGACCTAAAATAACTGTCCGCTTTTACGAACAGTCATTGAAACTTCCCATAAAGTAGTTGAATTAAATATATATATATATATATATATATATATATATATATATATATATATAAACTAAATTAAGGCACAGTGTATAGTGGCTTTTATCTAAAAATTACTACATTAACACAGTGCAGTGTACATATATAGTTATGGCTTGTACAGTAAACAGAGCTGCAGTACAGCGTCGTAATGACGTCAGTAACTGAATAAAATTGAATTGAATTAAATTTAAGGCCTTTAGTCAGCAAAAAGACTCAAGAATTTGTAGGAGCAGCATTGAAATTTCGTGCAACGATAAAAATACATTAGACATATACAGAGATACTGCTGCCATCTTTTGTTGGAGATCGTTGCTTTACATTAACCTTAATGTTAGTCATACGTAATTATATGTTTACATTAGTATCGTCTTTCTTGTTTAGGTTTCAGGATGTTTTTGTCATTACGTTTTAATACACTGGTATATCTAGAACATTAATAGGTTATAACAAAGTTGATTGACTTATTATTTATATTGACTATTTAACCATATTAATACAAACACATACACGCGAAAGTCTTTTATAAATTGTGTGATATGTACTTACGGGAATATATGGGTTTAAAATAATTAACAATCAATAACTGGTTAAATGTACGGACATTTAGTTAATTTTTTTTTGCGAAGTACGGCACACACACACGTACATGAGAAAAAAAAGGAGGTTAGAGCTGTTTTTCCACCGTTTCCCAGAATTACACCCCATTTCAGAAACACTACTCTCTTATAATAACATTACCAGGAATAAAGCAATGAACACAACGATTTCAACACTGCCATACTCCCTCCCTCCCTCAGCCCCCCCCCCTCTCTCTCACACACACACACACACACACTCACACTCACACGTACATAAACAAATAACAATAATACTGTAACATCTGATATATTGAAAGTCACACCTTCGTACCATTAACAGAATTTGATACAAATAGAATTCTGGATAAGGAAGCCATATTCGAACACACATACAGGGGTGCGACAAGGAAACGTTCACACTACAAAACGTAGGTAAGAAAGAGTTATTGTAGCAAGTTGTTTGTATGGAATTGTTTTACAAGTCTGTTTATTCACAAGTAGAAATATTATCATAAACGTACGTACGTACATTATATGTGTATGTGTCTCAGAAATCAAACATTATTATGGGTACGGTTTGTGGTAATTGCTTAAAAGTTTAACGTAGAAAATATATTAAACTGTGTGTAATGAATAAACCAGTTCAGGTATAGCTCTTACACATCATTTATATACACTAACTGGCTGATTTGCCCACCCGTTGGTGCGGAGTGAGTAAAATGCGTTGGCAAAACTAATAGTCATAAATTGAATTTGAATTTAATTTTTAAGGCCTTTAGGCAACTTTGGTTCAGGCTGGATAGATGATGATGATGGGATGAATTGGTGGAATGAAGAAAGTGGGAGGAAACGGGAAAACCCATGCATATGTTTTTGTCCACCACAAAGCCCACATGGCACGAGCAGGGTTTGAATCATGGTATGGAAACGTAAGTAAACAATACAAACGAAAATTATTCGCATTGCAAAAGAGAACTATTAGAATAATGAAATGCGCAGATCTTCTTGCGCATACGCGTCCTCTATTCAAAAAGCTCTAAATAGAAACGCTACAAGAACTTTATTTATATAAGCTAAGTTGCCTAATGTACAGGATACTCAATAATGATGTAAAAACTGTATCATCCAGAGTAATAGCTTTGACACACCCTATAATAACAAGAGCCATAACAAACAATCAGTTAGCAATACCCAGACCACACTTAAACTATGGATTACGAAGTCCTACATTCATGGGCGGTTTAGGAGAGAGGCCCTGGGGGGGAACAATTATTTTAAAAGCTATCGTTTAGAATGAAATATTATAAGTCATTCTGAAATGACTGGGAGGACAATGCCCCCATGAACCCCGTAAATCCGCCCATGATAGTATCAGCGCTTGGAACTCCTTACCTTCGAACACAAGAACAGCAACCATTTATAAATCTTTCAGAAAACAGATCAACAACTTTCTACAGCAAGATGAAACTGAAATTGTAAATACAGTGCATTTTATGAATTATATTGTCATGTAAGTTTTGTATACAGTATATCATGTTAACATGTGATTGTTTACCCATTTGTATAGATTTTTGTAGTTAGTTTTTGTATAAGCGTTCATAAATTGCATTGATACAAATAACCACTGTCTTTTTCGTCATTTTTGTAAGTGATTAATAATCATTTAGAGGTGAGACCATAAACAGCATTTGCTCGGTTCCACCTAAATTTCTGCAACCTATAAATCCTATAGTATCATAGACCTCATAACAGATAGGCTTAGCACGCTTCCCCATTTCTGGCTGCGCTAAAACTAATGGATTTTTGTTCAGAGCACGCGAATTTGAATCCATCCGCTAGGTAGCTGTGCCATAGACGTCATATTCTACTATTCGCGTGCTCTGAACAAAAATCCATTAGTTTTAGCGCAGCCAGAAATGGGGAAGCGTACTAAGTCTATCTGTTTATGAGGTCTATGGTAGTATTGATAATAAACAAACTGTATTGTATTATATTGTATTCCAGACAGTGCGTAGGTGTACAATGCTTCATTTTATTCACATTTTCGTACGTATAAGACTCTTTGGGTTCAGTGAATAGTTTGATTGTTGGTATGTTGTGCAGAAAGATATCCAAAATATGTTTGCATATAGCAGCCTGATTAGAGAATGCTTGTGGATAAAGATATGTGCTTAAGATACGGAATATTCTTTTCAGCAAAGATTGTAGAATCGTTGTAGTAAGCAAGCCATGTTAATAAGCTCTGTTCGGTGTTATTTGCATATTATTATGGTTGAGAAAAGTCCCGAACACCTACATTACTTTGCATATCTTCTCTGTTAAAATTGATTGAAAATAATGCTTGAACGAGTCACCATTCTTTTTCACCTCGTTTCCTCTGGCACATTTAATCTTTTAATGGAATTCCAATAATTGCAGGGTTATCATAATATTTGCTGACTAAATACGGATAAATAATTTATTTAAATAGAATGAAACGTCAAACAAACATTTGCCACACCTACATGAAATATAGAATACCTAGGACGAACAGAAAATTTCCAACTAAAAAAGAGTATATTTAATGGTACGTATGTGTGAATGCTCTTTTGCTTCTAAAAAAAAACCTTTATTAATCATTATTTGATACAATATCACATTATAGTAAATATGGAAAGAAAATACGTACATGAAATATGAAAGTGTATATTTCTGACGTTCTGTATCAGGCCTGATATCTTTCTGACGTTTATGACATCAGAAGTATATGTTTACCCCCTTTTAAAGATTTGCTCAATTTATCGCATAATGTGTCAATTGTTTTCATTTTGATAATACACAGGGTATATTCCAGGGTGCTCACCTCCAAACAACTTTTTTCCCTATGTCTAGTAATTCCTTATGACACTACAAGAGCCTTTTAAAATCTACATTTGCTCCTGTGTACTGTCGACCGAACACCAGTGTGCTTCAAATCTTTCACTCTAAAAAAAAAGTACATCTGGACAGCCTAACTAATTCTAGGTAATTGTTTACATTTATATCTTTACTATTGACATTACGTATAATATGGTCATTACGTTTCAATACAGTTGTGTTTCTAAAACGTTGCTAGGCGACGGTGTAGGAACATTGCTAGGCAATAACAAATACTAAGCGATACCACAGATAACTATACCAGATTTTCACCATAAACCTTAGAAAAACTTACGTTTTATTTTCGGTCTTTCAAGAAGTTTAGCCTCTCGCCTGCAGATGGCGCAGGGTGCTCTTTTCTAGGTTTTACCTCCACGCTATCTGGTGGCGAAAGGTCAAACTATGTCAAAATTCCCGCCGTTTCCCTCCTGTATGCTTAATTGTATAGTAATCTGTGGCGATACTACAGTTTAATGCTCTAGGAACAATTTGCAGTTGTGTACAACGCAAAAGTCTTTATAAATGGTGTGATATGTATTTGTGTAAACAAATAGGTTTAAAATCATTAAGTTAACAACTGATTAAGTGAAAAGTACGAACATTTAGTTATTTTTCGCAAAGTACGATACGGACACGGAAAGAACCTTTAAAATACGGACTGTCATGTCCGTACAGAATACGGACGTATGGTAATCCTAATGCCAAGGATTCGATTCTATTGAAGAGTTTGACCACATAGGGGAACTTGACCCAGTACCGGACAGTTCCCAGTACTGAACAGTAGCAGTTCTAGCATTCCAACGCTAGAGTGCAGTAGATATTCTACATGCATTTGTAGCATTTATCAACAGGGGACAGTGCTTGGCGCGAATTGTCTGTTGTGTGCGTCAGTCTGAAATAAACCACTGAAAAGTGATTCTCGTTGTTTTCTTTCATGATGCAAATAACATTTATAGAAGTTTTTCACCCACATTACACTGTAAAAAAAAAAACACTTTTTTAACACTTTTTTGAACACCTTTGAGCACTTTCTGGAAACGACTTTAGCTCACTTTCGAACACTTTTATAGTGTCCAAAAGTGAAATAAAGTGCTATGAAAGCGTCTCAAAGGTGTTCAAAAGTACTTTAAAAGTGTACAAAAGTGTTCCCTTAATAGTGCTACAAAAGTGCTTAAAAGTGAAAAAGAAGCGCCCTCAATTTTAATGTGTTCCAAAAGTGTGTTTTGGAAACTAGTTTTGACTACTTTCAGGACACTTTATTCGCTTTCAAGCACTTTTGGAACAATTAAATGCACTTTCTAGACACTTTCATACACAATATTTTTGTGTTCGCGGCAGCGCGTTTTTCGTCAATTTAGACCCCCTTCCCCGCAGTAACGAACATTAAGTAGATACCCTATCCCTAATGCTTAGACGCCCAGCATAAATAAGTAAAGCTTAAACTCCCGACCCCGAACGCTGACGTAATATTTGAACGACTCCTGAAATTAAAAAATGTACATCTTTCAAACACATATTGGTAACTGTGGAGCGTAGTATTAAAATTCGTTTATATTTTTTTTATTTTTATTTATTTTTTTTATTTAATTTTATTTAGTATTTATTTTTTACTGTAAATAACGAATTTTGATACTATGCAGTACAGTTAAATATGTATTTCAAGCATGTACATATTTTAATGTCAGGAATCGTTCAAATACTTCGTCAGCATTCGGGGGCGAGAGAGGTCAAGCTTTGTTTATTTTTGGTGGGAGTCTACGTATTAGGGATAGAGCATCTACTTAATGTTGCTTACTAAGGAGGGAAGGGGTATAATTTGACCAAAAACGCTCTGACGTAAAATCTGAATGACATCTAATACATTTAGCTGTGACGCGTAGTATCTATATTCGTTATATCTAATTTTTTCCTAAATACTTTGAAAAAAAAATAGTCATTTTTACCTGTGGCTTCAAAGGCTGCAAATTAAAACCTAATTTATCCCTGTAAAATCACATGTTTTTGGTAAGTTTTATAAAAGTGGATATAACGGATTTTGATACAACGCGCCTCAACTATAACTTCAACCTTGAATCTTATACAGATAGTAAATATATACTTTCGGTATGGCTGATATATATATTTAAAATATTTTAAAAAATCACCACAAACCATATCATGCTGGGTACCACAAAAAATATTCCGATTGATTTCTTTCCGTGTTTTCTTGTCCCAGATGAATGTCGGGATGGTATCCTTAATTCAGGCACGTACGTACTAATTTTTAAGTAAAACATGACAACACCTTTAAAAAATTAGCATCTAAATCAATAAAAATAAAAAAAATGTAACCCCAAATATAGGAAAAAAACATTACAATTTTATTTATGTTTTAACAGTTAGTAAACTGTACACACGGTTGATTCAGTAAAAAAAAAAATATACTATGTTCTTTCTCTCCAAAAATGAGTTTAGAAAGTCAACAGTCCAACAGAAAAAAACAACAAAGAAAAAAGCAGGAAAGATAAATGTTCACATTAAACACTTCAAACACGTGTAAACAACTTCTGTGCTTTTTATATCACTTTTAGTGATACAATCTTCGGTAACACAACGAAGGTCAAGGTGCAGCGTCCGTAATTGCCTTCTTCGACACACCCTGGAACAATAATAGATAGTACTGTATGTATTTACTATAAAATAGAATACATTAATCACATGAATCTAAAAGTGATATCTTCTCTGAGGAAATTAACAGATTAAAAAGCATGTATAGCAACCAAGCAGCCGTGACTTAATAGACAGATTGTTAAGTGTGTTAGCATTTGGAAGGTTTCCAATTCGAAACCGGCGCGGCTGCTGGCCATCCTGACCGGGGTTCTTTTATGGTTTTCCTGGTCACACCTGGCAAATGCTGTGATAACACATTCAACACAGGCCGTGACCCGACGTCTTCCGGCATCCTTTCCCCTTCCCTATTTCGGCCTGAGACTGAGATGCCCGAAGGCCATAATAATAATAGTAAAGAATAATATATAGAGTAGTCGTAGTTCACTTGGTAGAGCGATGGCTTGACAATCGGAATGTCCTGGAAACGATCTTAGCGACATCTCATTCTGACTGAGGTTTTAGCAGGGTTGATTGTCATACCATGTAAATGCCGGGATAGTACCTACTGATGATTCCCTGACCGACATCTTCCAACATCCCCTGCTCCACCATATATTCAATCCTCAGCCTGAGTTGCCTAAAGACATAAATACGTTCAATTATTGAATAATAATAAATATTTTTTAATAACACTAACAATCGGAACTTCATTTGATAGACGAGCACATTCAGGTCTTGCTGCCGGTATGGCGTGCAATTTTTATATATCGATCGGTATTTTCGATCGATCGATATTTTGAGACTTGAAATATTGATATCGATAAAAATCTATATATCAAACGATTATGCGATTTTTATTTCCTACGATTTTTTATTTTCGATATTCTATTCTCGATTTCCAATGATATCTGGTATAGTAAAAAGTAATCCATTATTTTGCCAATAGATGGCTTCAGTGATCTGTAGCTCGCGTTGTATAAGTCCGATCGGGTTCAACGAGATGGCGTTCAAACGATGAGATTGCGTACTAGAAACACTGTTCAGATAGTTGTGATGAGTTGACTCAGTGTTGTGTGAGCGCGCGTCAAAATGGACACTAGCAAAGAGAAAATGCGCTATATTTTACAATTTTTCTTCAATAAAGGCGAAAACGCAAGCCAGGCGGCTGCAAATGTGAATAGCGTTTATGGTCCAGATACTGTAACAGCCAATCACGCGCAATTTTGGTTTCGTCGATTCCGTTCCGGTAATTTTGACGTCAAAGATGTACCTAGGGTGTTTTCAATATTGTCACATATTAATGCTGATAAATAACTATTAAAAAATTAAATAAATTTACAGGATTAATTTTGACTTCAGTTAATGAAATAATTATTAAAAACATCTTCCAGCGTTTCACGCTGTCCAACGATCGGAAAAACATGCTAAACCGCATGGGAACCAGAAATTGGAGTAATTCTCAGAGTACGCGTGACGACACACTATTTAATCATTCTATCCAAAAGCCGAATAAAG
>JAGDQP010029833.1:0-19115 GCA_022664845.1 Lepisma saccharinum | reverse complement strand
AACAAATTTAAATACTTGGGAGCATACGTAACAAGAAAAAGTTAGGTCACGGAAGAAATAAAAAGTCGTTTAGTATCGGGCAACGCATGTTTCTATTCAGTCTAAAACTTCTGACATCGCGACTAATATCAAGGAAATTGAAATTGAAAATATACAGAACTGTTATTCTGCCGGTAATACTTAACGGTTGTGAAAATTGGAGTACGACCGTAACAGATGAACATAAATTACGTGTGTTTGAAAATAAGGTTTTGAGAAAGATATGTGGACCAAAACGGGACGAGATGAGTGGAGGAGGCTGCACAATGAAGAACTCCACGAACTGTACGATTCCCCCAGATGTAAAAATAATGAAATCACAACGACTAAGGTGGACAGGCCATGTAGCTCGGATGGAGAAAAACGAAGATTATATTTTATCGTGGTTGGAAGGCCAGATGGAAGGAGACCATTAGGAAGACCGAGACGTCGTTGGAAGGATAATATTAGAATTGATCTTCGAGAAGTAGGTGTTTCTGATGAAAACTGGCTTGATGTTGCCCAAGAAAGAATCCAATAGCGAACGTTTTTTACTGCGGCGATGAACTTGCGAGTTCCATAAGTCATAGAATTAGTTAGTTATTTAGGGTTAGTGTGAAGCAGCGATCTCCAAAGTTGGATGGCAGCGCTAGCTTCGTATGTCTGTAATGTATATTTTTTTCGGTACACGTAATTGCAATGCTGCTCCTGCAAATTCAGGCCTAGAGTTCAAACTTATAAGGAAGAAAGTTCATACCTCAAGCCTTCTTCTATCTGAGCCATTTTGTATTTCCTTTTCTGTTCATAGTTGGAGCTTCATTGTTACATATTTGTACATCCACTAAAACAAACAAGTGATTTCAACAATGAACAAGAAGAAAGTAAAAAATCGACATTGATAGAACTCTTGAAATGGTTATGAACTCTTTTATCTGAAAGTTCGAACTCTTTAGGTTTGAATTTATAGCAGCCGCATTGCAATTTCGTTCAACGAGAAAATATACATTGTAGATATACGAAGGTTGCTGTCATCTAGCGTTAAAGATCGTTTCTTTACGCTAACCTTAAACTGTACTCAATTCAGAAAAAGAAACCTGTAGAAGTCGAGCATAGAAAACTTATCGACGGTTTCACTCGAATTAACTAACAATTCAACTTAGAAGGGAACCTTTGCGTGTATTTGTATTAAAACGTTTAAGGGATAAGAGGAAATATTCGAGTGAACCACGCCTTGGAATTAAGTACGTTCAAATTATCCAAATGTCAGGGTTTGTGTGTGTGCGGGGGAGGGGGGGGGGGTTATGTACCAAAAATGTTTCATGCTGTGTGGATACCCACTCCATATCATTGCAAAATCCAGAAGGAACATCGTCACCTTAGAACTAGGAAGTACTATGTCTACTTCAACAACTTTCGAGGAAAAACAGTTTTAAAATTTGAAGTTCCATTTTAAGTCTGTAGCATTACATTTCTAACTACTTGGAGGCCGTTTTGTGAGATAGTACTTTTGGGGTTGATGCCCTTCAGTACAAAGTCTTTGACTGCAATGTTCCATGTTGCCAGACGTAGGATGTAGTACCTGCTGGCTCCAAGGTGACGACATTAAATTAATTACAGGTATTCTTGCTCGCTCCAAGCAACTCCCATTAATCTGGTGCATTGTTGTTCTGAATCATTTCTTCTTAAGCTCTTGGATGAAATACGAAAGCGATTTAATTTTTTGGTGCCCAGTTGTACTTTTCCATACTCGATTTCCTTTTTAGCAATTTGGAATAAACGAAAAAAAGTAGTATGACCGTACCCAACGTGATATTTTTCAGATTTCCACTGTTACCCAAAGGACACCCACGCATGTAGCCTTCTGTTAAAGTTTCGAGTTGAAGCTCTGGGTTCCGCTGATGCCGTTTCTTCGTTTCCTCAGTCATAATTATCCCATTTTTTCCCTTCAGATTCACAAAATAAAGGAGGAAGTGCTCCAGTAGGAACAGTTCTTCCATGGGGAGCACACAAAGAGAGATTCCTGTATCCGCCCTGTGTGAATATTGACATGGACATTCGACCAGGAGAGTTTGTAATGCGAACATTGTTTGCAGAATTTACTGTGCAAGCAGAGAAGAAGATTGAAGCAGTCATGTCGGAATCGCAGGTAGGCTAAGTACTTCTTGTTCATTTATGCTCTCTCTCTCTGTGTGTGTGTGTGTGTGCGTGTATATATGTTTATGTGTAAGTGAAGGAGTCGTTCAATCAATCAGAAACTCATAAACAAAATCAGAGAATATATTTTTGAGATTTAATACTCATGTCAGAACCACGGTCATGCAAAAACTTCGATGAGAATCTTGGATTGCATACCTCAGTATTTATGCTGCTATGCTAACCTAAAATGACTTCGAGTGTATTTAGACTATTTTAATAAATAAATAATAAATAGTGACAAAAAAAAAACAAAAAAAAAAACCCAGTAATTTCTGCTTAATTGTAACTGTTTCGTAGTTGATAGGCTGTTACTATGACATTGGAAGATATTCCGATACGCTAATAGAGTTTGCAGCCATGAATTTTTGTGCGCAATAATTGAAAACAGAAAAAAACTGTTTTGTTAGTAAAATGGATTTTACAAAGCTTAAAAATAAGTATAACTAAACATACGCAATTAACGGTGTTCAGATAAACAGTTCCAATTCAGTAAAAGAACTGGGTGTAATATTTGATTCTCATCTAACATTTAATACGCATATTGTGACCATGAGAAATGAATAAACTTAGGATTAATTGTCAGATTAGGAAAGGATTTTAATAATCTGCAGGTTCTTAAATTACTTTATTTTAATTATGTCAGATCAAAATTGGAATACGCATCTGCAATATGGTATCCACAATGCAGTAAATATTCTAGGACCATTGAGGTAATTCAATAAAACATTTTGAGACTCTTAGCGTACAAACAAACAGGTTTTTATCCAAGATTTGATTCATCGTCACTACTGGCAGTCAGCTTTTATCTTCTGACCTTGGAGAATTATTAATGATATTGTGTTTCTTTCTAAAATATTTAACAATGAAGTTAATTGTACAGACTTAACAGCAGCTATTTGCATAAAAGTTCCCTCACTTAGAACTCGTATGCGAAACAATGAGTTTTTCTTCTGTCACAAGGCCAGAACAAATTCTATGTTAAAGTCTCCCATATGGCGAACTTGTACGGCTTATAATAAGTACCTGGAAACAGATAACGAAATAGATATCACCAATAGGGCAAAAACAGGCATACGCTCTAGATTGATTCAATGTATGTCAATATACTAACAAACTTTATTTTGGGTAACTTTATTAATGTTTTGTTCTGCTTTATGCAACGAGGAAATTATTATTATTATTATTTTGTTAATTTTATTTTCAGAAAATTATGTTAATGTCTTTGTCTGCGTGATTGGATATATACGTTTTTATCTCTATCTTGTGTAAACTATATTGATGACTGTTTTATTCTATGTGATTGGGTTTGTAAAGTTTTTTTTTTTATGTGTACAGCTTGAATTATTTCATTATGCAATGGAAGACTTTAATTAGGCATTAGTCTGTTGTTTTCCAAATAAATAAATAAATAAATAAGTTTTCAAATTAAAAAAAAAAGCTAGCAAAATTAATTCGTTGCTGTTATCTGTCACTTCGATGTAATAGGAACATGTTAAGGAGTCTTGTTCTGCACAGCATTCGGAATCGACTTCGGTAGCCAAAAGCTCAAGAATCCTAACTATTCTTCTTTGTGTAGTTGAATCCATAGAGAGTTGGCAAGACTTTTAGTGATATCTGTAGATTTTTTGGCGGTCCTCTACCAGGCGCTTCAGCTTCGGTATCTGTAATGTCTCTCTCTCTATTTATTTAAGATACGAAGATCGCCCTCTTTCTCCTTTTCCTTGTGTTTGTCCTTTAAAAACATCACGTAGAAAACACTGATTCCAAAGTTTGCTTAGCGATCTTCTATGTGAAGACACCTAGAATAAACTTAATTGAGAAGTAGCTCGTAAACAGCTTAACTACTGAATATAATAATCTTCTACGGAGTTCTACCAACAGTTGACGTTTACGCCCCTGAGAGTGCCTTTAGGCTGCAGAAAAAATTGACATCGTTGTTACCTTGTTTCTACAAGGGTTGTTCAAAAAGTAATGCCCCATATTTTTTCTTCAACTATTTATTCAATCTAAGTGAAATTCACACACAGGAAAGCTACATGTTTCAGCTACCTATGTTATTTTTGTACGAATTCTCCGTTCAATTGAATTATCGTAAGCCATCGCGAAACCCCATGTACTAGTCCGTATCTTGTTTCTGACAGCTCGAACAACACTTTCGGCGTCTTCAGATCTTGTTCCACACAATGGATCCTTCATTGGGGCAAACAGATGGAAGTCTGCGATTGCAAGATCCGGGGTGTCAGTAGGAGGGTGCAGTCCAACCAAGTTTAGAGATTGCTTCTTCAAGCTTGTATGTGAGTGGGAATTGTCATGAAGAAGCAAGGAGTCTCTATGTTCCGTATTAGGTCGCATCCGCTAACAGATAGTTCGCCGGCCAATTGTCGAACGGTGATGCGTCTATCGCCACGAATAATGTCATCTGCATGCTGCTACGTGACAGGGTTAACGGCTGTGTACGGATGCCCCGATCGCGGCAAATTATCCAGCTTCGCTTCTCCTTGTTTCGACTGTTTGATTCACGTAGCCCAACATCCGACTGTGCTCCTATCTATGGCATCACATCTGTAGATATCGTGCAGTCGCTTGTGGATGTTTACTATACTTTTTTTCGTTTTCCGCCATTAGAAATTCAACGACGGCTCGCTTCTAGTAACGAGTGTCGCGCACTGTCCCCATGGTCACTGCCTGCTACAAGGAAATCGCTTGTCGGACGACCATGAACTTGCGAGTGTATGTGCACAAGATATTCAACTTGCTGAATTTAAATTCTTCCCTTCATAGCTTGCATATGGAATGAGAAAAAAAGAGAGAGGCATTACTTTTTGAATAACTCTTGTACTTTATTGTTTTCCCTTTATTTTAATATTCCAATGTAAATTGGCCACCATGTGCTATATTTTAAACTTTTTTAAAAATTAAATAAATAAATATTCAATCCAAGTAGTTCTTCTGATTTGGATCATTATTCTTGTACCTGCATTCACTTGTGCTAGACCTTGTGGTTCTTTATCCTTTCTGTACAATTGATTAATTCCATTACCTTCCAGCATCTCATTAATATACTTCCTACACTTCTTTTGGGATAATGTCCATATCTCTGCGGCATAAAGTGCCGCTGGCCACATATATGTTCTTACAATCCTTTTCTTCATATCTAAGTTTAATGTCTTTATGCTGATACTTTTATTTTCTCTGAATGTCTGCTTTGCAATTGAAGACGTCGATGCAAGGGTCGGAAGCACTCCATTTTTATTAAGGTTCAGAAAACAAGGTTTAAAGCAATTTTAACAAAGTATTTTGTTTTACATACTTTGAAACTATTTTTTTAGCAACGTACAATCTATATTTTAAGTTGGTAAAATAATTTGAGCGTATAAAAAAAAAAAAAAAGATCTTTTGTTAAAATTGTTTCTAATTTGGTTTTGTGGAACTTGCTAGAATTACAGCATCTCCCTTATGTAGCTAATATTTTGCGCGACTTTATTCGAAAGATTTGTGGAGGTGTGTAGTAAATTTAAGCAAAATTGGAGATCACTTACGGCCGACTTTAAAAGCTGGACTGCTTGTAGTGAAATGATCAGTGCTATTTTTAACGATGTAAAGAAAACATATGTAACAGTATTGTTCAGTTTATTTTATTTAGAAAGCAAAGCGTATGTTTTCACTATTGCTTACGTTCATTCAGATTTGTAAAAGAATGGACGATGAGAAAAGTTTCTAAGTTCGAATCGTTGCATATTATGGCAGTACTAAACCATTATTCATTGCAGATATGCAACGAACATTTCATTTGTTCACATTGCTGTGCAACTCTCTCCAGTGGTGGCCACATTCTTAAATATTTGGACTCAGAAAATTTTCCATCGACCATTTCTGTTAATCAGTGTGTGTGTAATATTCGTACTTGAGGCATCTCTCAGAGAACTGTTTTTCTCGTTTCACAGGAGAAACCATTGTCGAAATCTCTACAACGAGGAGAAGATCTTCAGTTTGACCAATTACTGAGCGCTTTTGGCTCTGTAGCAGAACACTGTCTTCCTTCAATTCTTCGAGCTCTCTTCGCATGGTATGACAGACAAATTGGTGAGGGAATTTCAGCGGAACTTAGGAGAGTCGATCAGAAAGGAAAAAGGTATTTTTACAATTTTCAATGCACTTTTTTTTTTAACTATTTCCCATTTTGCTACATTATAACGGTGTTTGCAAAATAGGAGTAAAAATATTATGTCCAGATTTTCTTGTAATTTTATGAAGAAACTTTTTCTTTTTGTTTTACAGTGCCTCTTATATGCGTGTAATAAACTCCATTAAAATTAACAATATATGAAATTTAGGCTATGCTTGATTGTATGACGAGAATCGGTGTAATTCTGTATTTATTTTCAGCTCTTGTACTTAACGATACTAAGGTAATATTAAATCACATTTTAAAAATCGTTAAGTTTTTTTTACATAATAATTACACATATTCTGTGAATAATTACACTTTGTGTAAAATGAGTTACGAAATTATTTATCTACTTTTTAAATTAAAAGTCAGTGTTCGATTTGTGCAGTTTCCAGAGATGGGGAAGAATTAGTGAAATATGTATTATACTGTATTTTGGGATCGTCCATATCCCAGGCTAGAGGAATATATCTATAAACATAGTCAGGGAAGATTTTTGCAGAGAGGGTGAAACCCATCCCCCGTTACAAATCGAACACTGATTAAAGTGTATTAAATCACTAAAACAAGTGGTGTTTTTATTGCTTTTTATTTACGTTATATTAATATATTGGTTATTTATGAGAAATACGAAGTAACACTTCTGAAACTCTTTACTTATCCATTAAAAACTGGATTTCTTTTCCTTGTTTTGGCTAGTTTGTAATCTCTTCGAACCTAATCATTATAGTCTCAGTTTTTGAATGTCAGTTTGAGAGGTAACGTGTAATTTTTTCTGTGTTAACGGCTATCAGCTTTTCTGTTAATGTCAACATTTACCTCACACAGGAATCTTGTGGAAAAGGTAATAATATCTAAATTTTAACAGTAAGTTAGTTTCTTCAACAAAAACAGTGTGCTCAAGTTTCAGGTTTTTTTTTTTTTTTTTAACCATTCGATGGTGCATTTGAAACAAACAAATTTAACAAAAGTACGAATAAAATATAGAACTGATGTATCACATTACAAATCAGACCCAATTTAAGATATCTTAGAGATCACTAACACACGGTCACACATAAATTACATTTTTGTGGAATCAATCAAATATATACCCACAACAAAACTGGCAATGTCTACACATCTGAAATACAGTGAAATGGCCTGGCATGTATTAACCTGTAAAGCTTTCCAAACTAGCCGTCACTACCAGGCCAGCTAAACATCGACTCCCACCTTGTTAACAAATCTGGGTTCTTGTTAATAAATAAAATTATAAGCCAATTATTGAAAATCACAGACACTTTAATCAAAATTTGTTACAATATGACAGTGCAAGTACCCACAAAATATTTTCAGTAAGAATTTAAACAACAAACAAATAAAATAAATAACTATGCCATCCCCGATGAGACTTAATCATTTTTCTTAATTATATTTTACATAGGTTAACAAAACACCCGAAAGAAGTTTTTCAGTAATAATAATAATAATAAACAAATCAAAGTTTACCCTTATGTATCAGCCATAGATTAATTTTTATTTAGCTATAATCCATAATAAGACAACAATAACCAGAGAACGTCATGAACCTTTCCTCTAACGTTAGTAATTAAAACTTTAAGTAACAATTATGCATTTTAGCGTTCCTTAATTTTTTCCAATCGTAAGTTATTAATCGAAAAAGATAAAAATGTAATCCATACTATCGTGAAATGAAATCTTCATATTTGTAGAAATTTCTTTTATCTGTGTATCGAAAATTAGAAACACAGTATGTATTAGACGAGCCCAATATATTTTAATTTACGTAGTAGAAACATAATATCTAAAGGGCAAGCCAAGACGTATATTACAGTAAGAAATGAAACTATTGTAACGATATCTTATCAAAATTTGAACTTCTGTGATTGGTGGAGCGAGGAGTGAGATCATTTTTGTACTTTGCATACGAATTGTATACGGAACGCATTTGTACTTACGTATTTTATTAGGATATATCTCATAAAGACCTGTACGATATATTTGACGGAGAACAATGCGCTGCCATTCAAACTGAACTTGTACAGTATGATTTTGTCGCATAAAGGAGTGATATCGTTTGTGGAATTTTATATCTGGCACATTTTGTAACACTTTTAACCTTTTGGGGTAATATACAGGGTGGTAACATAATGCACCGATAAACTTCGAGGAATGATAGTATAGTGGAACCTCCATTAACCGTCACCGTCGGGACCGGGAGTGTGACGGTTAACTGAATAGACGGATAACAGAAATTTCATTATAAACGTGTACAGTAACGAGATTTCAAATGGTGTGGAAGAGAAATGAAAACCCACGTTCTTTGTACTGTAAACAGCACTTCCAAACCACCGCCGGGGAAAAATTTTTTCTTCTTTTTTTTTTTAAAAAAAAAAAAACACTTTTTATTCAAAAATCTGTTATTACGTAATATATTTCTAATCAAAAATGCGCATTTTTACCATGACGGATAACAGAAAGTGACGGTTGATCGAGGTTTTCTTGTACATAAAATAATCGATGATGATAGTTCATGCTCATTTCGACCTATCTTTACTTTGTAGAATTGCTGGGAATCTCCTAGTTGTTTTTGAAGAACCCCCTTGGACACCCGTTACACAATCTTCGAATGTGCATTTTTGGATAGAGCAAGTTTGAAGTCTTTCACGATAGCATGCTGCATCAGCTCTACCATTAGTGGTATTGAAAGTATGTCCCACATTTCCGATAGCCTGTATCTCCGAAATGCGGCGACCTTCCATCCCGTTGACTAAGGCGTTTTGCCATATCTTTTTTGTACTATCATCACTTGAAGTTTGTAGGTGCATTGTGTTACAACTCTGTATAGTATAAACATTTGTAATCTATTTAAAGGAAAAAACGTTGCAAATATGTATTCGGTTAGAAATTCCTACGCGAAGTGTCAAAAACGACTTCGGTCATTGCTGTGCTAAAATCAGATTTGAATTCTAACGCGTTGCTGGTACAATGTTTCCTTCAAATATGTCGTATAAGTAGGTCTCTATGAGACACATTATACAAAAATATATGCGCTTGATTTACAATAGGTATGCAAATAATAAAACAATATGTCCTTCCGTGCTTCACCAAAACTACAAAATTTCAAAGTTTAATAACAAATTCTTGTTGTAACTCTCCTCCTTCCCCCTTTATAGTCGTCGAGGAGTCACATATTACATAATCGAAGGAAAATATGTTTCTTTAATTCGATAGACATAAGATGCATACGTGAAATAAAGAGATTGCTAAATTTCAGGATAAGAGAGATCACAAAATTTCCATCTTTGTCAAGATTTTTGTTGTTTTAACAACACATGTAAATCCAGGGAAGCACTCGTAATTTTAAAAACTACAAACCCTTGTATACCTTCTGGTATAATATGTTTACTAGCAACACTTTTTATTTTCAACATTTTCTGGGGTCAAATACGGTCCACTCTGTAATACTCGATCTCAAAGGTTCAGGAATCTGCTTTCTGGTTTTCTTCTTCTTCTTCTTCTTCTTCTTCTTTTTCTAATGCCTAAGATGAAAGCATTTTGCCAGTTCCGAAGATCGTGAAGTAGTCGTTTAAAATTTCGAACTTCTGCGGATAGGAATTAGAAAGCATATGTAGAACGTACTAGCAAAAGTAACTCTGGAATAATTTTGTTCTTTGGCTAAGTGGAATGTCTGCTGAATATTACAACTTAGGTTCCAAGTTACAGTATTTAATTATGTTTTCCGTTGGAAATATGACTATGACCTTGGTTGGCTGACATACCCGGCGAGAAAGAGACTAAAATAACTACATATCGTTCTTTTACTTCTGAGCATGCCAACAACATTTACACATGTTTATAACTTGTTCCTTTTGCTACAGATGAATTTTCGTTTCGTTCCAATCCGTTTTGTTTTATTTGAGCTGTGCGTCTTGAAAGAAAGAAATGTTGTGCACCTTCGGTGATGGATCGAAACTTAGTATAAAGGAGATACGAGAAGTTGATTACGTAAACATTGGAATACTCTCCTCATTCACTACATCTAGCGCCACATGGCTTGATTAAAAAAAAAATCAAGGGAGACAGTTTTTAGACCTATAAGACCACAACAAAAGACTATGTTGACCATAGAGGTGCTACCTTCTGAAGAGTTCCCAGTATTTTATTTTATAGAAAAGGCAAATGGAATAAGACTTAAACTCAACAGGAGAGTACGTTGATGGATATAGTCATTAAATTTGTTTTATTTCTAGAAGAATAAATCAATCTGCTTCGTTTTAGCCACACACACACACTAGTACATAGTTAACAAGATTATTCGTGAGTTCAGGTGAATATTTTTCACAGTGGAGCGTGTCCGTAAAATAAGATGACCCAAATATAAGTACTATTTTATATTCTTCGTGTAACGCTGGTAACGCTTTGTGAAACAGTGTCAGCAAGTATTAATAGTTCCATCTTGGTCTCGATTCCTTTAATACTAATAATAATAATAATAATAATAATAATAAAATAATAATGTGAGGTGATATGTAAGATTTATTTTACTGTTCGTTTAACTTTTTATTTGTTCAGTTCTACTGCAGTTTTGAATAATGTAGGATACTGGGAAAGTAATCTATATCTATATATATAAAAAAGAAGTATTTCAGAACTGCATATTATTTCAAGAAGACATATAATTCTTTCATTAAATATGGATGTCTATACAGAAGATTCACACTTTTCATTCGGTACAGTATTGAGTTACTCAAAATTTAGTCAACGAGTTCAAAGGTGTAAATTTGGTCCGAAAGGCAGCTGCTATGTTTTTGAATTAGTGCTTCGTTAAAATGAAATAACATTTTCAGAATTTTAAAATTACCATGTTGTATAGGATAGATATCCCTAAGTGAATAGATACATCCTGGATGTTTGGGTAGTAAAATTCTTGAAAAATAGGCACTAAGGACCTTGAAAATAAGCACTAAAACTTTGAAAATAGTCACTAAATCTTAAAATAAGCACAAGAAATCTCTATCGTAGGCACAAAAATTACATACAAAGGGCGGAAAGTTGAAAAGGAACTGAGGAAATAGCAGTAATCTGTCACTAATTTGATATATATGTATTCCCGAAACTCGTCTTAATATACATTTAACTGTACCTTACTAGACATAAACCTGTAGCCTTTTTTCTTCATATCGTGGCACACAGTGCAATAATTGTTCAGATTTGCTATTGTTTGTTAATTTCCATTTCTCGGAATTGAAAGAAAACTCGTTTATTTATTTATTAAAAAAAATCATACTTGTGAAAATGTTGTACATATATAATATGAATAAAAAGCTTTGAAGTAGGCATTAATATACATTTAAATTCAAAGGTAGGAACTTTATACTGAGGTAGACAAAAATAAGAGGATAAGATTGACTTTAAGCGCGCCTACGACTCCAAGACTACTTAAATCGAGTCCTTTTTTTAAATATAAAGTCTCAAGCATTAAAAAACAAATATTTCCCCCAACATCTGGGCTCTACAAATAATTTTAAATTTTCTTCCTGTCTTAAAAATTCTGTATAAGAGATGTATTAAACTGCTCTTCCGTTTAATTGTTTAGCGACATATTACTTCACTTTTATGTTGTAGTGTTTTGAGAGAAGAAACATGGGGTATACTTCTTGAGAGAATACGGGATAATATAATTTTATAAAATATATTTTGTACAAAGCGCAATATGTGCTTCTGAATGTTTTAACTCATATTTCTTCTTATTAGTACTGAATCAGTGGAGAAAAGTGAAGCAGATACTCTCCAAGAACGCAGAGACTTAGCCGTAGAATTTATCTTCTGCCTTGTGTTGATTGAAGTACTGAAGCAGCTTCCTTTTCATCCTGGCCAAGATGATTTAGTTGGACATATTGAAAACTTAGCATTTAAGCATTTTAAATACAGGGAAGGGTAAGTATTCCCTTATTCTGTATATGAGAAAGTGTGTTACTTGATTTACTATTACCGTAAAATGGTCAGTAATTATGTTGGTATTGAATGAAAATAGTAACAATGTTAATTACTATAAAAGGAGTTCTAATAGACCGCAAGTCACAGTCGGTATTCAGGTGGAATGAATCAAAGAGAGTATTCAACCGAAAAAAAAAACCTTTACATGTGTAGTGCGATATTCTTGTGCTATAACACCCTTTTAATTGATACTTCAGACGATTGTAGGAAAACAATATATGAAGAAAAGAAGACGACGTTTTCTTTCCCTAAATTGAGTACACAAATATACGCTCTTCATTCTTCAAAACTATTCTTGTACTGCAGTGAAACTGAAAGAGTTTTTACAACGACATTGGACGATGAGAAAATAGAACAAATGAACAGAACAATAGAGCTACTCGTAAGTTTTTTCTTTTTAGGAAAGAAGCGTTAAAATAATACAGAGAATACACATACATCATTATAGTGTATATGGATGACTAACAAACTATCGCCATTGAGAGCTTGTTCGTAGTTATTGAACTACGGATTTAATTTCTGTGGATTGAATTGGCATTGCGGCCGAAACTCTTCACATGGAGGAATGACGTGCCTTAACGAGCATTTTTTTGGGTCAAGGGTGGGGGAGTTTCACCCAGGGCGTATCTTATACAGTAGCTACCATCCCCGCATTCGCCTAGTGCAGTGGTTTCCAACCGGTGGTCCGTCAGAGCCTCGGAAGTGGTCCGCGGAGGGTCCGACAGCACATATAGAAAAGGTTGCCATTAAATGGGGATTTTAAAATCGACATGCGTTGAACGAGTTGGGGTGAATATAACCATGCTGATGACTGTCAGTTATTGAATTGAAATAAAGCAATTATTAATAATAAATTTGAACTTAGAAAAAATATTTTTAAGAAAAAAAAGGAGAAAAAAGATTTAATTAAAAAAAAAAATTGAACTTTTTTAAACAAAATTTTAAAAATGCAAGAAAGCAATTTTTAATAATAAATTTGAACTTATAAAGTATACATTTTTTAAGAAAATAGAGAAAAATCATTCCCCAGCCGGGAATCGAACCCGAGTCCTTTCCTTTCGTAAACAAGCGCTCTTCCACTGGACTACACTAGGCAGCTGGTAACCGTGGTCTTGGCGCTTTACTTAAAACCATCACATGACTCGTAGCCTTCCATGGCATTGCGCGACATCTATTGACAGAACACCGTCCTTGAAAAGCTGTTCATCCGACGTTGTTGTGAGTCTTTTCTGTCAGTGCTGGGTGAAGAGACGGGTCGGCAACTCAATTACTCAGTCTGTATCTGCGAGCCTTGCAGAGCAGTGCGATTCCTTTTGGTAGCTTTTGCTGTGTTTACTGATATTGCGCGATGTTATTGTGCCTGTTTGTTTGTACTTTTTGTATCGAACATGGCTCCAAAGCGGAAATATGCCAGTGATTATATAAAGTTCGGATTTACGGCACTTGAGGTAAATAAGGAGATTAGACCCCCAGTACGTGATTTGTGCTACTGTCCTCAGCAATGAAGGCTTAAAACCTGCAAAACCAGAACGTAATTTAAAGACAAATCATTCCAAGTTAAGTGACCGGCCACCTGAATTCTTTCCTGGAAAATGAGAAAACTTAAAAAAATGAAATTAGGGAAAATCGGTACAGCATATGAATCGTCCTAGAATGCCCTCTCAGCTTAATTTGAAATTTCACAGTTAATCGCCAAGGCAAAGAGACCCCATACTATTGGCCAAACCCTAGTGAAGCCATGTTTGATCAAAGCAATCGAATACGCTTTAGGAGCTGAAGCTTGTAAGAAAAGAGCAAAAAAGTCGACAAGGCACAAAATAATTCACACAAGCAATACATATTAAACGAGCTATCGCCATAGCAGGGCTTGTTGACAGAAAAAAATAGAACTGGTAATAGGAGCTCACCTAAGCCACCACGACAGCAGTAAAGAACGCATTCATATCAGTAGAGAATTTAACTGAAAGCATGAACGTTAAAGAAGGTTGAAAAATATTTAATAGAGGAAAGGAAACTATGTGGAAAAAAAGAGTTTCGAGATTTGAGACAATTGCACGTAGAAGAATAATGTTGGGATGTTCAGAAGAGATGAAGCACAGTAGTGATTAGACTGATAACAGATATTGTTTGTTATAGTTGTTCAATCTAAAGTTACAGAGAAAACGGAAATTCAGTTTTAGATTTGATTTACATTTACACTACCTTACATTGTTTTAATGGAAAGAAACATTTGTAAGTAAAAGGAGAAGGTTACGTTATGCTGCCATTCATTTAATACAAACTGTAGTGTGTTTTCAAACCATTTAATTATTTATGTACTTTTGCAGGATTCAAAGTGCTCCAAATGCTGCCAATATACATATCATTGCCGATCTGTACGCAGAAGTGATTGGTGTACTAGCTCAGTCACGGTTCATGTCCGTAAGAAAGCGATTTATGGCAGAACTGAAGGAACTACACAGCAAAGAGCCGAGTCCACATACAACACAAAGCATTATTTCTCTACTAATGGGGATGAAATTTTTTAGAGTAAAGGTAAGAGTAGAAATGAATATATTAGCTAAGAAGCAGACTAACCCGCAGTATATTGAGAGACCATTGCCCAAATTTTATGCTTTCTATTCTATTTAAGGTATTAAAAAATAACCTCTTACGGGGTAGGAGGCAGTTCTTTAAACAAGATAAATAAATTAGCTTGTGGATATGCTATGTCTACTTACACGTAGACATAGCTAGAAATTATCAGTATTTTTGATAGTTGTTATTTAAAATGTTATAGAGCTAGACGAGTCTTTTTTAGATACTACGATTGCGTTTACGATGTCGGTTGAGTGTCTGTAACAAAATATATCGATTGAAACGAAATTTGGCTATATGTTTCGTGAAAAAATTCTCTCAAATATATTAACAATAAAACAATCAACGTCAAAACATTTCAGAGCTCAGGAGGCAAAATATTAAAGTATTAGTCTGATGGCGAAATATAATCTGTTTTGCAGTGTGTTGTTACTTGTTAGGTATTAAAAAGCAAGGCTGAAAAAAAATCACGATTAAAAAAAAAAATCATTAAATCGATTTTTTTTATTTAAATCAATTTTTTTTTATTTAAATAACTTGCGGCACTAAAAAAATCTACTAAATTACTTTTTCCTTTTCAGATACCTTAACCAGTAAAATTAAGTAAAATTCACGAATATGTGATGTTCGCTGCGGATCATAATCACGGAAAATAGAAAATTACATCATCTTGTAATAATTTTGAAAAGGAAAATATTGCGTTACTTACTTATGGTATATTTTACAAAGGATAGTTAACATATAGGAAATTTTTAAGTTACTTTCGTCGATATAAGATGAATGGTTTCAAAGGAGTATACACCGAAATTAGGTTCGAAAAAGTAACTATTTACAATGTTTCTACGTATCAGCTCTCCTTCTAAAATGACGTCTGTCTCTTCTTTTTCTTCAGGCTACATTCTCCAAACGAAATATTCTAGGATTTAAGTTTCCTAAGACAAATTTCAGTTCATTTCACTTAGAGGTTTCAGCCTCAAAATTTCACTATCAATTTGGGAACACCCCATGACAATATTCTATAAAGTATGAGAGTTAATTTGGGAACGTAGTCGTTCAGTGGTAGAGTGCTCACCTCTGGTCCGTGGGGTCCCCGATTCGATTTCGGTTCGTGCTATGGTGGTGAACAAAAACCGTGTGAGTGGGTATTCTCAGGGTTCTCTTGTTTCCTCCCACTCTCTTTATTCCACCAGTTCTCTTATCATCGTCTATTCAGTCTGATCCAAAGTTGCCTAAAGGTCTTAGATAAAATTCATTTCAATGAGAGCTATTGAATGCAGCCAAATCAGTAGAGGATACGCAGATTTACATTTCATCCTTCAGCATACACGTAGGTAAACTTTATACTTCCACTGAGTACAAATTGCTTTTGAGCAATTTGTGAAGACATCAAATAATTAGAAATGCAACACAAAGTAGGTAACGTTACGAAACAATAATTTCTGTTTTATAAACAAAAAATGGATTTTGGTTTACATCATCACGTAACGACTAAAGGGTAAATTTCAAGCTTACAAATTATTCAAATCACAAAATGATTAAAAATACTGCACTTTATTTCTACTTTAATAAAAAAAATAATTTTTTTTTTGATTTAAATCATTGATTTAAAAAAAATCAGCTGATTTAAATCACTTTGATTTAAATCAATCAACCTTGTTAAAAGGTAATGGAGAACTTATTTAAGCATTGAATTTGTTCGGAAATTATAAGGAACTTTAGAATGGCCTTATAGATTGAAGTTGAATACTGCTCCTTTGGAGAAAAAAAATATAAAATTGGGTCAAGCTTGACGATGGTAAATTCAGTATCCCCTTTCGTGACTAACCTTGTCAAAGAGTTTCCTTTTTCCTTTAATTTTCATTCATATATATATATATATATATATATATATATATGTATATATATATTCATATTTAAAGTACATATAGGAAAAGATCGGATAGTCAATATAATACGTAAAATTTGAAAATAGAGGAAAAGAATTGTATTTACGTAGTTTCTTGATCAAGACCACATGCACAATTTCCACTATCATCATCATCATATCAGCCGTTTTCAACCCATTGCTGTATGAAGGCCTCCTCTTTTTCTCTCCACATATTTCAGTCTCCTGCTATCCTCATCTATGTAGCTTGATTTCATCTACCCATCTTGCTTTTGGACGTCGTCTCGGTTGTTTCTTTTCTCTGGGAATCCAATGTAGTACATTCGTTGTCCGTCTTCCATCTGTTCGTCTGGCTATGTGACCAGCCCATGTCCACTTCATTCTTTCGCAATATTGATTATAACTTCTGCCTTTGTGCGCGGATCCTCATTTGTCTTCCTGTCCCCCCTAGTAATTCAAAGCATGCATCTCTCCATTGCTCTTTGTGTGACTCTTAACCTTTGAGTTGCTTGCGTTCCAAGTTTCACAGCCGTACATCATTACAGGTAAGACACATTGATTATATACTGTACGCTTGAGATACATTGGTAGTTTGCTTTTGAAAATAAAGTGCAGTCTTCCAAACGTACTCCACGCCATTTTCCATCTTCCATTTATTTCATCCGTCAACTTGGCATTCGATGTTTTCAGGTGTTCTAGGTAAACATACTCATCAACTGTGCCTATTGTCTCTCCGCTAATCTTTATTTCCTTCTTTGAAGCATGCTGATTGTACATTACTTTTGTTTTACTTAAAATCATTTTAAAGTTCTATTTTCGAACTCTCATTACACAGCTTTTCCATTCTGGTTTGTAGTTCTTCTGCAAACAGGATTATATCATCAGCGAATCGTAGGTGATTAAGGCAATCGCCATTATTTTTTATTGCAACTTCATCCCAGCTTAAATTTTGGAACACTCCTTCCAGAACCGCTAAAAATAGTTTTGGAGAAATTGAATCCCCCTTGCCTTATCCCTTTTCCAAAATTACTACTGTAACGTCACTAAATATTTCGGCAGTAGAACACACGAGTGAACAATAGGAAGAGGCAAAAAACAAAATGGCGGACGTCCACATCAAAAACATTTGACGACATAGTGCGCGTGCGCAAGTACTGATAGGAGATGGGTTTTGGTAAAGGTATTATGTGTTGAAAATTGAACTGGGTTCAGTGAAAAATAATAATGGTAATAAAAACTTTGAGTACGTACAGGAAACGCAGTCAAGAAAGTGGTATTCAGTATAGTAAATGCAGTCATAGGAAGTGGGGCCCAGTACAAGAAACGCATTCAGAAAAAGTGAGATATAATATAGAAGACAGCCAGAAAAAGCGGGGTAAAGTATAGCAAACGCAGTCAGAAAAAGTGGGATTCAGTATAGGAGCCATAGTTAAAAAAAGTGGGTTCCAGTATGGGAAACGCAATGAAAAGTGAGTAGACTGCTGAGTCAATCAGAGAAAGTGGGAGTCAGTATACGAAATGTTCAGGGAAGAAAAAAGCCCGGAAATTTTTGAAAGCTTACGTAGGAAACAAACGATATAGACTGGAAGTAAATGGGCAGGGGTAGAGAGGAAGTGTGGGTGTTGACGTAGGGAGGAGAAAAGAAGTTACTGCAAGTTTAAACTGGGTTTCAGTTTTACTCTCAAGCTCTGAATGAAAGCTTCTTCACAGAGACGTGTTTGTGGTGGGGAATAGGGTAGGGCTACACGGAAATTGTCAGCGAAGTCAGTGTTGTTCAGTTGTGTGTGGTTAAAAACTGGAGAGTCGGGTCTATTGGTACGGAGAAAAGTAACGTTGATTATTGGCACAGAGATTCAAGGTACCGCCTGTTAGTGGTAGTGGAAATTGTTGTACTGAACTCGCAAGTGAACGAAGCCATGTAGTACACCAAGACTCGATTTGACTTGTAGCGGCATAGAGTTTATGTATTTATATATATCTTTTCGTTATTGATTGGGTTTAATTTAGCATCAATAACTAATGTGTATATTAATTGTTTTTAAACTCTTTATTTCAGATGGTTCCAATAGAGGAATTTGAGGCTTCCTTCCAGTTCATGCAAGAATGTGCTCAATATTTTTTAGAAGTGAAAGATAAAGACATTAAGCACGCTCTGGCTGGACTTTTTGTTGAAATTCTTGTACCTGTTGCTGCGGTAAGTTTTCTAAAGAGAAATGATGACATGTAGCTCTGTGTTAAATTACATCTGTGTGTGTGTGTGTGTGCGCG
>JAGDQP010029832.1:0-23070 GCA_022664845.1 Lepisma saccharinum | reverse complement strand
AACAAGTTAGAAAGCGAGAAAGCATTTCTGTCATCATCATCTCATAACATTCCGGCTGAACAAAGCAAACTTCTACAGACAGACCAACCTAGTTCGTATTTGGAATTAAGTAATAACTAGTGAATAATGACCGAAAACTACAATAAATCATATCAACTACACTACGGATGGTGACCATTGGTGGTATATTATATTGATATAAAAATAAAAATCAATTAATATTGATTACTTCCAAATAATTCATAACCTGGGATAGTTAAAAATAAAAGTAACTCACACTCACTATTAGAAGAAAAAGAACAACATTCGTTGTCATCTTGAGTTTAACCTTTGTACCCTATCAGCTCAAATGCAACGTACTTCCTACCTGGGGTCGTTTTTGACCCCACGTTAAAATAACACATTAAATGTATATGTTAAATATGAATTTATTTCTCATTTTGCTTACTATAATACTGATTACAATAATGTGTAACTATACTGAAAAGCAGCTCTCTACTGCCATTGTTCTAGGACATTTGGATATGAAATGTACATCACTGCACATCATACTCCTATGTAATATTTACATGGAATACGAGAAGTATTATTCGCTACAGCTTTTGCAAATTATTTTTTTTTCTTGCATGTTCATTGCAAATGAATGCCATACATTCATCACAAGTTTGGTTTACTTTCCTGTCTTTTCCTCTTGGGCAGTTGGAACATCTTCCGCGCTTCCGATCATTAGCCGTTTGTTGAGGTCCGCTGGTTTCATCTTCATTTGTGAGCTCAGGGAACCCTGCTGCAACAATGGAGAATAAAATTAGTA
Organism: Lepisma saccharinum; assembly: GCA_022664845.1. Classification (NCBI taxonomy): domain Eukaryota; kingdom Metazoa; phylum Arthropoda; class Insecta; order Zygentoma; family Lepismatidae; genus Lepisma; species Lepisma saccharinum. Next base: position 22,259 of record JAGDQP010029832.1, on the reverse strand, counting down.
TTGTTCTTGCCTGTGGTTTTCTGAGACGCCTAGGCATTTCTTCTTTCACGAGTTCTTTTGCTAATTCTAACAGAAAGTTTCTTCGTCCCCTCTTTTTACTCTTATACTGAAAGATATGTGAATTGAGGACGTACTTGTTAATTCCAGCAAGGTCAACAATATCAAAGAAGACGGTTAGAGGCCATCTTCTTGTACATCGTTTCACAGAATAGTGACGAATCATTTGGTCAAGTGTATCTACACCGGATTTAGTTTTGTTACAGAACAAAATTATCTCTGGTTTCTTCTGAGGTTCACTTTCACTATTGTCAAACTTTTCATGCATTGTTGACAGCATAATCACTGATTTTCCAGGTTTAGGCACATACGATACGAACACAGTGTTGTCTTTACGTGCAAATATGCTTGAATGTACATCTCGCTTTTTGCTTGGCAACATTTCTTTGGGAATTTCACCACGATTGCTTCTCATGGTTCCAACAAGTATTATGTTCTTTTTTAGCAGTTTTTGACCAAAATCATAACTGGTAAAGAAATTGTCAGTTATAACATTCCTTCCAGAACCATGCAGGTGATCAATCATATCACGCACAACACGTTTCCCCTGGTTCACTTCTCTTGTATCACGAACTTTTCCTGTATATATTTGAGCTTTCAAAAGATATTGGTTAGCACAATCCGCTGCTGACAAAATTGTTATCCCATATTTTCCTGGCTTGCTTGTGGTATACACTTTGAACCCACATTTTCCTCTAAAAGTGCACAAGTGTTCATCTACAGTTATGTTACTCCCTGGCCTATACGATGACTTGCAAGCTTGAGTAAACTTTTCAAATACTTCTTTTATAGCTTCAGCTTTATTCTGAGAAAGCTCTTTCCTGGCATCTCGAGTGCTCTAGTCATCGAGACGGAGACATCGCAAAATGTCTTCAAATCTACTGCTTGACATTGTTGCCCTAAAAATAGGCATACCATATTCTTGCGACCAGAACTCTCGTATAGGTTTCCCCCGGCCCTTTTGCACCCCACACATGATCAGCAATCCTAAGAAAGCTAATAATTCTGTCACATCTAATTGAGTCCATCTTGACAAATAAGGATGTTTTGACTTCAGCTTCTCTGCTTTGCTATTTGAGTGTAAACACATGAATTGCAAGATATCTTCCGTCAGAAATGTTTTGAAACAGTCAGTCCTGTTATGTAAGTCTTGTTTCACTTGATTAGGCATACCAAAACTTACAAGTACAATATTTCTTGCAGCATACTCGCCTAACTTTGGCGGACGCGTTTGTGATCATATTTGTGCTGTCCATTTTTTACTTGTCAGAAAATTCGAATCATTTATAGGGCTAGCTTCTACGCTTATTTCGTCCGGTACACCTATTTCAATATCTGTGTGGTCACTATTTGCATCACTTCCATCACTCTCATCAAAAATATTAGCGTTATCAACATCACTGTCTTCTAAATCACACAAAAATCTTCATGTTTGTAACCCTGTGTTAGACGAATGTAATCCATTTTGCTGAATATTCACAACAAAGATATTTGTAACAGCACCTTCCTCTTCGCTCAGAACAAAGTTGCCAAGTTGATTTTCTGGGGAAGCTATTTTCACACAGCTTTACTAAGCTCTTCTCACACCCCTTTACTATGTGTTCGGAAATAGGCAACAAGAGTTCCAAAACACCACTTATAATTGGAAGAAATTCATAACAATTCCAACTGATTTTATCCCTAAATTAGAGTGATCTCAAACACAAATAGATACACAGTTTAGAACAATGCAAAAGAATGTCGAATTGGTAGCCGAACATTTATACTAACTGGGAGATATCATATATCTTTGATGCAGAGACATCTAGAGAATGATTACACAGTTAGTTCATATCAGTAGAGAATAGACAAAATATCACATAGTATCTATCTGGGATCTTTTTCGACCCCAAACAGAAATTCATATAAAAAATTAAGAAAAATATTATGATAACAAACAAGTTTTACCCTATAATATAAAGAAAGAATGAAGGAATGCACTTAAGAAGGATGACTTTCCTAACATAAATATCTTCGAATTTATGAACAAATTAGTTATGATGGGATCAAAAAAGACCCCAGATAGGGGACAAGGGTTAAGATTTAATATTAAGTCACATCAAAAATGAAGTTTATTGTAATCACAAAGTACGAGGATTACATTGAAGAAATGTATATACGTTGCTTCGTGCACCAAAGAGTCTGTGTGACAATTAGATATAAGTATCTTGGGCTATAATGCACAATAAATATCTAGTTTGGAATATACAACTATGTTGTTATGCTTATCGGCCACTTACGTAATGCATAGATATTTTTTAGTATTGATACTTATTTACATACAACGATATCGTATTATCATCATCATACGTACATGGATAGATTCTCTTTTAAAATATACAATAGTATAGAATATATATCACTTTACATTTCATACGTATAAACACATGTTACACTATTTTTTTAACAATAATGCCAATTCCATCAGTTATATATATAAAACAAAGATACATTTACACTGTGTGAACTATGGTACTATGATTTATAATATTTTGCTATGATACCATCTGAAGACACTAAATAAATACCTCAGAAAATATTTTGATTTTCCTTTTTTCGCACTGTGTTCTATTTCGACTTCCAAAACTCAAAACATGACACTCCGCATTGAACATATGATAACGATACGTACATATCACATACACATATATACACCATTTCTCTCTCTCTCTAACCACACACACACACACACACACACACACACACACACACACATATATATATATATATATATATATATATATATATGGGATGTCTGGATTTGCCCCCCCAACAAAAAATTTGTTCCTACGCGCCTGACTTTAAGCCATGTTTAAGCATTGCATTTAACCTGTCCTAAAATATGCTAGATAAAATTATATATTGACCACTAGAGATGATTAAGGGGGTGGAGGGCAGTTGCCTCCCAGTTCTTACAAACGCACTACATACTGTACTCTCAATACTAAATCTATAATGGTAAAATTTTGCCCCCTAGCCATCTCCCAAGTTCTACACTGTAAAAAATTTCGTATAAGAATTTACAACATTTTTGTTTGCCACCGATTATTTTTACAGTGCAGCACCCACTCGATGCCACTGGACATATTACAAGACATATGAATTGATCTATTTCTTATCCATAGACCTAGTTGACTTGTTAGTCTTCTTGGACAATTTTTCAGTCACATACTCGATTGGAATCTTCGTCCTTTTTACGTTTACCCTATGTTTTAACACTTCGAATAGAGTTTGTTGCTGCTTCATTATTCGTCAAAATGTTCTCATATACAGCGTACACAAACAAACAAATTGAAACAATATATGATTTCTGGAAAAATAAATTTCTGGAAAAATAAAAAAAATAAAAAATAAGCTAGGGTTTTCTTAACTCATGACCTACCTGAATTCAATCTTCAAGCATCATTGAACCCACGAACCACCATAACTAATTCGGCCCTCAACCCACTGGAAGCCTCTTTTGGCCCATGACAAATGACCTTAGGGCTCAGATATCCCATTTTCTTCTCAATCCAAGGACCACATGTTCTAGCTTAGAACGTCACTTAATAAAACTTATCCAGGGTGACACACTACCCGCCGTGACCAGAGATGGAGTGGGTCAGGAGACATGAGTCAAATAAATTTTCCTAACTGAAGTTTTAAGCTAGACTCTATGGTCTGTGTATGGAAAGAAAATGGGACTGTAAGGACACGTTTGTTATGGGTCAAAGACACTTTTAGTGGGTTGAGGGTCCAATTGGTGTAGTAGATGGTGGGTCAAGCGTGGAGTCACATTATGTATGATGGTTGAAGATTGGATTACGGTAGGTCGTGGTTTAAGAAAGCTCTAGGAGGCAAAGTGAGTCGTAGGTCATTAAAAGCTATGGGTCAACTATTCTTTGACCCACGCCATCTCTGCGTGATACAAGGTATAGTAGCTTACTACCCACCTTCTTCAAAAGGTACCCCTGTGTCTCCCCTCCGTTACTGCGAACCTGTTAGAGTGTGTGCATGGGCGATGTTTGAGTTTGTCTCCTGGGAAGACACCTTCCGGGGGTTCTCCCGTGGGAAACCTTTTAAAAGTTAACATAAAACTCGTCTTTGAGCATTTTTTTGAGAATTTTTAGCAATTTTTTCTTTTTCTTCAGAAAGTTGTGAGTAAATCCCCCCATGCCCCCCCCCCCGTAACTCGGCCCATGAGGGTGTGGTTCGCTGTTAAAACTAAGCTTTGTTTAACCCAATTGTTTTAAGCTAGTGATGTGACAAACATATAGAGAGAACATTATCAGAAACACACATTCACGACCAAGAGGCGTAAAGATAGCCCCCGCGGTGCGGTGGGGGCATCCTTTTTGGGGGTTCCTTTTCCTCTCAGGTTAATGTGCTAAGATTGGACTGGGGCCCCTTACTCTTATATACGGGGTCCCTTACTCTCATATTCTGCTTTTGCGAGGGGGGCGAACTTTCCACTACGCCACTGGCACGACCACAGGATTTTTTTCAGGAGAGGGGACAAAAGATGCACAAACTAAAAGTTCTTGTAACCCTTACAAAAAAATAAAGGATTATAATTGGAAAACAAAAGTATCGACAAATCAATGAAAAATTAGCTGCATTGAAATGTTGTGTAACACAAGAACACTTGTGTGAAAATGAATGGCGCTAACTTCCCACAGTTGGTAGGGGGGCACAGGAGGGGCATAAGATTGGGTTGGGGGCAATTCAAACATAATACAAACTGTGTAATAATAATACAAAATATTACATGTCATCTACAACTTCTGAGGGACACAAGAAGGGGACCGAAGGAAAATTTAGGGGGCACGTTCCCCCTGGCGACGTCCCTGGTAACAGCCTATACAATTTTACAATTTCAAAAATCCAGGTGGGGCAAGGCAATGAATGTCCCACTCCCTCTTTCCCATTGCGGGCACCCATGGATAGTATCCACTGCACTGGATACGCATTTGATTGGTAGCTATACAAATTGAGCTATACTCCTACATATAGTTCGGAAATCTTCATGTTTCTACTTGCTTACAGGTCTATAATTTTGTTTGTTTAATGTTTTTTCTTACAATAAATCAATTTTGTACATTTTAACGTGTTTTTTCGTTATTTTTACGACAATAGCACCTGAGGTGGTCTTGGTCCCAATTACCTCGCAATCGCGAGTCTATTGTATAACGAAAATTCAAAGCTGTTTTAGCGTTAAATGTCGAGACTCAGAAGTAACATATAGCCTATGTTTGCCTCCTGTTGCCCCCGCAAAATTGATGTCTGACCAGAGTTGGGGGGCAATGCCCACTGTGGTTGCGCCACTGTCAGAACTTCTCTACTGTCAAGGTCAGTACTGCACAAATTCTCTCATAAATCATAATTTAAAGCTACAAGTACTTTGTGGTACTATGTTGAAAGAGTGAGAACAGCATATCTTGTAAATTGCTGTTAACATCTGCTGCTAGGTTCTTTAAACCACCTTATGAGCTTATTGGTTTGGAAGGGTGTGGGTGGAATTTGAAGAATGACAACATCAGAGTACAAAAATACTTGAATTTCAGCCTGTAATTTAAATTTAAAGAAAAATATACAGCATACTTAATAAAGAAACAATTGTATGACAATTGATTCTTGTTATGACAATTCACATTTATTGGTAAAAAGTTGTCGCAAAACACGACCAGTAAATTATGATATAAAAATTGCATTCATACTTATTTTAATTCATGTCATTTATGTCTATATTTCCAAATCTATAGCACTTCGTTCAAAGTATGTTTAATATATATTTTTAAAAAGACGAAAAAAGGTCAATTTTCAGGGAATTTTTCCTAATTTTCAAAGACTATGCGCGACCGAAAGATGTTAACCGATTTTAATTATCTTTCTTTTTCTTCTTCTTCTTCTTAGCACCATGATTAACTTTTCCACACTATGGAGTCCCGAAAAAGCAAGATTATTTTTTTCGAACTACCCTAATGAGGCATTCGAACTTCACTAAATAGATCCAAATACATTCGCTATTGCCTCTTTTTATTGACTAGTGATATAGTCTATAGATTCAAGTATATTATACACAAAAGCCACAGTCTTACCAGCCTATAAGATGTACCGATATCAATTGAGCTATTAGATAACGTACAGATTTTTTCATGAAAATCGAAGTTCAACTCTTAATAAATATGCACCCTTACTAATGTAAATAATTTATTCTAAATTGTTCCAAAGCGGATCAATTCACAATCAACCGTGAAGGATGCCTCGTATACTGCGTGTGTAGTGGAGGGTTAAAGAAACTAAATTTGGAAATATGATAAAAATGTCACTGTCAGTAACTCACAAACAAAGAATTGAGGTTTGAACAAGAAAGCTAATTCCCGGACTGTCCGGGCTAATCCCGGACGAGTGGTAACCCTAGTCCTTAGGCGGAGCTCACTTCGTGAGTTTCTTTCTTTCTTTATCGAAATATATAGTATAATAGTGGTGCGTATCACTTTTAAAGTATAATAGGGTGATGGCAGAACTAATCTACAAAATTTGACACTGCAATCAATTCATTTGTGTTCATTTTTTACAATTTAATCCATTCCAGTGTAACAAGCTGATTCTTTACTAAACCAAAGAAACCTTAACCAGTTTCTTTACAGACAATGGTAGAACAAGCACGATAACCAAGTTAAGTTCGGTAGTCTGAAATGCAAGTTAGTTTTACCCGTAAATCTTAACATCGTAAAAGGTTAGTAATCTAAACAAGGCATAACGCGTTTTTCATGCATAAAAAAAGTTTTACCACAAAGAAGGAGTTTATTAAGGAAAGTGCAGATTCATAGATTAACTGAACATGGCTTAGTTAGGGTGTATTGTATTCTTTTAAAGAGAATAGACCTCGAGGGGGCTTATTAGCGTGCTGACTGTCTATGCGCGTGACCGTGGATTCAATTCCCGCCGGGGTTCCTTGAACGGACGTAGGGCTTCGGAACCCGCTTTTGCAAAAACTGTAGCCCAGTTCGTTTAGGACATTAATAAACATTCAATGGATACTTTTTATTGGCTAAGATTCATTGTTATTGGTCGATTGAAATTTTTATAAATAATTCTAGGGGACACGAAATTTAAGAAGAGAAACGAAAATGAGATCGTTGCAAGTAGAGGAAAAATCAGTAAGTAGGTTACATACTGAAACTAGTGGGGATAAAAAGAAAAGGCCGTGAGTATTTTCAAAAGGTAGCACAAGGTGATTTAGATTTGTGAATTGTGATAGCCAGTCCTTATATTGCACTAAATTTAGTTTGATGGTCATACGGGGTAAGAGTAAACACATTTGAAAGCAATTCTATATAAATAGCCCCACATCACGGCAACCTATAGGTAGAGGCAGCAGAATTTCGTGAATAAATGTGTTTAAATTTCGTGAGTGAAAATGTTATAAAAATGGTGAGTTCAAGGTAAAATTTCGTGAGTACAAGGGTAAATTTCTTCAGTAACTAAAATTATAAATAACTGTTTACAATTATGTTATAAAACTTTAGATATAAACATTGCACGAATACCACCTAACGTACACTACGAATGTCATTGTGATCATGTAGTTCATATTTTCTCCACTAGATCTCAAACTATGTTCGAAAATTTGCAGCCATCTATGGAGGATTCAGTATATTATATTCTAACATTTTCCGTACTACGCGAGCCCAATTAGATTTTTGAAAACGAATTATATACTTTTGATTGTTACACGAGCTGAAATGTAAGTATTATTTACATGAATGAATGAATAAAAATGGTAAAATTTCTCGAGTAGAGCTTAGAATTCGTGGATGGGAACAAAATGTCCAAATTTCACCAGTATTTCGCGAGTTAAAAAGGACATTTTCACACAATGCTAACAACCATATATCTACTCCATACGATTTCTTGAGTGTTTAAATTTTTCGAGAATTCACGAGTTGCGAAATTCTACTATTCCTACCTATAGGACTGGATCAAAGGGAAGGTGGTTGTATATATTTTAATATACAAATAAATGGACTTTAAAAATTCATTCACTGTGTGTTCGAATCCCAAGACCCCGATCTTGGGGTACATGAACATTTTTAAGTGAAGAGAAATAAGTATTTATTTGAAATTTTATTTTGACTTTGTGATAACCTGGGTCCGTTAAGTATTAACTATTTGGGAAAGTGAAAGTGAATTTTTATTAAAACATAGATAGAATACAATATTTATATATCATACGCACCACAGCCTTGGCCAGTGTATCGACCAACGCATGGAAATGAAGAAAATGGTGAAAATCCAAGTGGAATATATGCACATAGCATATCAACTTGTAACAAGGTTGTTAGTCCTTTGTTTGATTTTGTTAACTTTGTTAAGCATGAAACAAGCTTCTTGGAAAAACAAGATATGCGAGAGAACTAGTTAAACTTGAAATCTAATTGAATTTTATTCCATTGCACTACTGTTCTTGTCTTAGCGCGCTGAAGTCCCATCATGTGTCCCGAATGTTTCGTAGTAAGCTAATCTCCGGCAGATCCCACCCTTTTACTACAGCCATCTTTTGTGAATCTGATGAACTTACTATAAACAGCGCTTGGAAAGCGAAATAAATTTAGTGGTTTCGTGATCTCATGACTACAGCATCAGATGAATGTACCAAAGAACCTCGGTTCCATTCTGATCCAGGTCAACGTTTTTGATTTTTTTTAAAGGAGTATATTAGCTTCTTCTTCTCTGTCCTGTCAAAGCTATTTCAACCTTGATTCTTGTAAACTAGACTGCTGAATTCAACCTTCTTTAAACCTTCCTGCCTTGATTTGCTAAGTTTGCATCACGTTGTCACAATTATCAAAAGAAGCTTGATTCAGTTGTGAAAGAAGTTTGTAGCTTCATCAGATTGAAAGTAGAAAGTCGCGTTGAGGGCACTGAACCCAAAATTGAAGTCACTTTCTCTTTCACTATCTTTGTTTTGAAGCTAGCGTACTATACAGAATCAGTAACAAAAAATTCCCTGGCTTTTCCTGGTTTTCCAGACTAAAATCCTATTTTTCCAGATTGTTGTCTGGACGCTTGTATAAAGGAAAAGGTGTGAAAATAAACTTAATGTTACCTTCCACACGCAACAGCAACGTATGAAACAGCTTTGGTTACATTAAAAGTAAGAGATGATCGACGAAGTAGCTTGATCACAAAGTTATGCAAGCATCTGTAACACTCTTCCATAGGCAGGAACATCCACAAGTAATTCCCTGACTTTTCCAGATTACTGGACACACTGAGAATTAGGGTTGCCACCTATCACGTATTTTAGATACAATTTACGCGTCCCGTCTTACAAGTAGCAAATTCACACATAATTTATATCTGGTGTAGTAAAAAGTAATCCATTATTTTTGCATGACATTGAAGACTTGACTTACCATAGTTAGAATGATCCGATTTAGGTCACATATGCGCTGTTTTGTTCGATAACGTGTTGCCATTTGGAAGGTAATATCATGATGCCTCTCTCATAGAAGCCCTTGTCCCTATTGGCAAAAAATTGAGACAGTCGATTTTCACAAGCCTTTCTTGAAGCGAATTTTTCACCAGCAAACGTGTTCGCCATGGACAGAAACAGATGGTAATCACTCGGTGCCAGATCCGGACTATAAGGTGGATGCATAAGAACCTCCCAACCAAGCTCCCGGAGCTTCTGGCGAGTCACTATCGATGTGTGTGGCCTGGCGTTGTCCTGGTGGAACACAATGCCTCTCCTATTGGCCAAAGCTGGGCGATTGCTGCCTTCAGACGGTCCAATTGTTGACAGTATAGTTCCGAGTTAAGGGTTTGGTCGTAGGGGAGCAGCTCATAGTAGATAATTCCCTGCCAATCCCACCAAACACACAGCAAAACCTTCCTGGCCGTCAATCCTGGCTTGGGCACCGTTTGCGCCGGCGCACCGCGCTTCGACCACGACCGTTTTCGCGTGACGTTGTCGTAAGTGATCCACTTTTCATCACCAGTCACCAACCGCTTCAGAAATGGGTCGCTTTTGTTGCGATTCAGCAGCGATTCGCAGATGGAAATTCGGTCCATGAGGTTTTTTTGCGTTAACTCGTGTGGCACCCATACATCAAGCTTCTTTTTGTATCCAGCCTTATGCAAATGGTTCCACACGGTTTTTTGTGCAATGTTTAGCTCTTGGGCAATCGAAACAGTGCTTACATGACGGTCGGACGCGACAATGTCCATGATTTTATCGACATTTTCGACACTTGGCCTTCCAGTGCGTGGTACATCTTTGACGTCAAAATTACCGGAACGGAATCGACGAAACCAAAATTGCGCGTGATTGGCTGTTACAGTATCAGGACCATAAACACTATTCACATTTGCAGCCGCCTGGCTTGCGTTTTCGCCTTTATCGAAGAAAAACTGTAAAATATAGCGTATTTTCTCTTTGCTAGTGTCCATTTTGACGCGCGCTCACACAACACTGAGTCAACTCATCACAACTATCTGAACAGTGTTTGTAGTACGCAATCTCATCGTTTGAACGCCATCTCGTTGAACCCGATCGGACTTATACAACGCGAGCTACAGATCGCTGAAGCCATCTATTGGCAAAATAATGGATTACTTTTTACTACACCAGATATTATCAAATATTAGTAACTTTAACAAATACGTAGTGATGAACTCTTTTCTAACCGTTTACTGTACAGACTGGTGAGCAGACTCTCTTCACATTCCTAGTCTCCAACGTGGGACCTAGAGTGAGGATATAATACTCGCTACTTCTGTTTGCTCTAGTTGATAACACACTGAAAAGAATAGCTGTGTTGATTCAACGTTTGTTGATATCCCAGAGGGACCATCACTTTTTGTGTTCAATCAATACCGTTTGTTGTGTGATTTCGGTGATTGAACACTGTGATAATGCTACCATGACAATCTTTATTATGCTGAATCACTGAAATCAACACCGTTTGTTTTGTTGATTCAAAAATTGGTGGTTACCCAGGAACACAGCAAGTGTTGAATTAACGCACAGGCATTTTCTTTTTTGTAGTGCAGATACTAACACCAACTGTGCTTATGAAAGTGAAATATCAATTTCTGCCCGCCGTTATTATTATTATTATTATTATTATTATTATTATTATTATTATTATTATTATTATTATTATTATTATTATTATTATTATTATGAGTGTGAGCATTTGCAAGCAACACGTTCTCTGTGTGTTCTGGATTCTTATGGAGTTTTAAATTGTACGGATAGTCATATAGTAGTACAGAGCCAAACTAGTTACTTTCATTTTAGGTTATTTAAGATTTGTCCCGTATTTTTTTTATATATAATCCCGTATATTTTGCCAAGCGTCCCGTAATTTATTCATCAAAAGGTGGCAACCCTACTGAGAATACACACACAGTATGTAAATACCATAAGGAAATATTGTTTTGGCTTAGCAGATTAAAAATGGCTCGATTTATGATCTGAAATCAGTTTCTCTCTAGTTGCTTCGGCAGCGGCGCTAGCCTACATCATAGATAAATGAAATTAAAAGTTGACATTATTTTGGGTATTGGCTAGAAACTGACGAATTAGCGTAACATCACATATACAAGTACTAATTTGGTATAGTAGATGACATACAGTTTTTCTACTGAGCCACAACTACAGAAACGCTAACATACCCAATCTACAGTTTAAAAAAAAAAAGTAAATACAAAAGATCACAGAAAAACATTTAGGTCAGTGACAATACCTCGTAACGAAATTCCGCCACGAAAATATTCCATGATGGATAAGCTAATTCGTTATTATCATTCATGTATTCATCCGCAAAATGGAATACATTTATCCACGAAACTGATGCATGTCAACAAGATATAATGTCAAGATGATATCTACTTTAATATGGTTGCTTTCTTTTCCGTGGACTATATTACAATGCAGCAAGTTGGTTGAAACTGGGTCAATACATCTAGTTCTGATAGGGCTGCAACCAAAGGGCGAAAGAAGGACTTCCAAGATGAAAAGAAAAATACGTTAAGATACAAATATAGTTTACGAATTTCAATATCCATATAGTTGGTGAATCGAAATGGATCATTATATTGAACATGGAATCTTACATTTCGTTCATATCGAGAAACAGTTAAAGTAGATGTACGTCGCTATACTTATAGTCACCAGAGACCCACACTGGTATTTGGGTAGAATCCGTAGAAGGCACACGAATACTGTGTGTACACTGTACAGTTAGTCAGAGGCACACTGTCTGACGAGAGTCCAGCCAATTTTAATCACGTATTGGTGTTACCATCTACATGGCTATTTGTATAACGATACGCGGATGTTAGCGATATACCATAGTCAGCAGCACTGAGTGTAAACTAACATTAGATATTCATAAGTGGCCTACAACAAACAATACTATTCACAATCTTTACCGCCAATTTCTCTTCAACCACTGGCCAATAGCACCTCATCTTTTACACACAAACTCAGTTTGTATGCTGATTTTATATAGACCTACTATATTTGAGTGTCACTTGAAATAGTGTAACTTGTTAGTGTTAGTCCAGTCTAAAAACTCCCCAAAGCGTTGCCTGTTTCATACTTACTGTATCCAGTCATAATGAGTTTTACTTGCAGTGTACAGCAAAACTAACACGTTTTAATCAAAATTCGTAGGAGTGTGTGTGTCTGTTAGACAATGACTGCACTGTTTTTCTGCATGCTCTTTCAAAGGACCAAATAATTAATAGCATATTTGCCCGGGAACATGCTAAACCATCGCTGTCATGGATGATCGATCATGTTTCATCAACCATAAACCACTCTGATCTCTTCTTCTCTCGACGGATGTTAACATAGTGCTTTACTGGCATTTTAAGTAGCTACAAAGAATACTCGAAAGTATGTGATACCCTCTGGTAACTATTGGTGATGGTACACAAGAAAGTAACTTGGATTATACAGTACTTTTTTGAACTTTCTTTTACCACCGACCTTTTCAAGAACTAACCAAAAAGAAACACATCGTTGTATGCAAAACGCTAATTTTAAATTATTTTCTTTTGTATTTAGTTTCCGTCTAGTAGCCATTCGCAGCACGACGCTCTGGAGGGTTTCCTCTTAAGAATTTACCATAACCGAAAATGACACTTTGAGTTCTCGTATAGCACAAGAATATTCTACAAATATTCTCGTGGGGGCTATATGAATATCCATACGATAATCCTAACATTCCTGGCATGTGAAGAGCATTCTAGGACTAACATGTTCAAGGATGCACGTATATTCCGCAGAGATGTTCCGCATATTTTAGGAATATTCTACAAATAAGTTGAGGAAATTTGTCTTTTAGGGATATTAGAAAATTTCGAAAATTTCAATCTGGAATATCCTTGACATATACGAGTTCTAACTAAAGATGGCAGTACTAACTCCGTATATGTCTAATGTATTCTTATCATTACACGAAATTTCCTTGCTGCTCCTATAATTTCAAACCTAGAAAGTTCAAAGTTTCAGGGAAGGAAGCTCATAGCCAATTCAAGAGCATGATCGATACCTATTTTTTATTTTCGTTTTCCTTCATTGTTGCGATTGCTTCATTGTTGTTGTGAATATCGAAACCTATAACAATAAAGCTCTTTTAAACAATGAACAAAAAGAAATTTAAAAATCGACATCGATCATGCTCTTGAATTGGTTATGAACTTTCTTCCCTGAAAGTTTCAACTCTCTAGTCTTGAATTTGTAGGAGCAGCAAGGAAATTCCGTGTAACAGTGAAAATACAGTAGACATATACGGAGGTAGTTCTGCCATCTTTTGTTGGAGATCGTTGCTTTATATTATCCTTAAGGCAGTTTGATAGCTAGTGTATACATAGTACAAAGATGCATTCACGTTTCAGTACTGTAGAAACATGAATCCTTATGGTAATCATAAAAATACCAGTAGTCTTTCAAACAAATTATTGTGCCAGTACGATACTTTTCTTCATGTTCTCAATAACTATTAGAATGGTATGCTTTCCTATTTCTTCGAATCGCACACTTAATTAAATCCTGTAATTTTCAAGCCTTTGTTTTATAGCAGAGGTGATTCTTTCACAATTAATTAGCGTAGGAACATGAAGCAAAAAACATTTTAAAATAAATGCCCCAAGATTTTCATTGATACTAGAAGAAAGTGCTCCATTAGTTTAAGCGTTGTATATCTGTAATGGTTGTGTATGTGTTTTTGTACCTAAAAAAAAAAAAAAAAAAAAAAACAGGGCATAAATCTTCCAAATATTTTTTTAAATTAATAATTAGTCTAAAGATGGATTTTGAAGTATTTGTCCTGTGATGTTCCAAGCTAACATGAATCTTTGAGTGTTCAAGCTAGAATATGGAGCACAAGATTACTAAAACACATTTTAGAACATCTTGGAAATATTCAAATACGCTCCGGGCGGCTTTTCTCGGTCAAAAAACCTGCAAACGTAAACACATATTTCTCAAAGAATATCAGTTCAGAAAAATTTCAGTCCCTTATTTCTCGACTCGAATTGGGGAAATGTCTTTAACTATCATCGTTACGGTACGAAGAATATCGGTGCAAGTACACTGACCTGTGACACCCCGGAATCTCACTCACAGGGCGATCGCTTAAGAAAACCCTTAATTTTCTCGTTTATTATATCGTCACCTCAACACTATTACTCACAAATATGAAAATGATTTGGAAAAAGCACTACTCATGATTTCCTACAAACAATAATAGTCCGTAAAGAAATTTAACAAGCAAGAAACAAACGTTATCGGGTTACAGAATCCAATCAGGCATCTTTCATTTGGAAGCTTCAATGCCTTATTTAATATTTCTAAAGTGTTGCCGGTATGTTTTTCTGAGTCATAGGATACGGTAACAAGAAAAGTCTGTAAAATAAGATGGAAATGTGCGATCCCATTAACAATCGTTCATATAATGAGCGTAACAAGTTTTCGAACGAACATTTTTCTCTCCGATAACGGTGAGACAATAAATCCAGAAAGTGTCTCGTTTAAAGAGTTGGGCTGTTAATAAAGAGTTACCTTGTAACCAGTTGTTTCCGTTTTTTTTTTACTCTGTCTTGAGGCACTTTCTTCTTATTGCTTGCGTACTTCATAGTGGCGTGGGTAAAAGTAAATAGATAAGATGCCAAGATAGAAAAGACTACTAAATCAGTATACGTATGAAAACTGTCTGAAATGTTCTTAAAATAACTGATGGTATTGGGAAAGTATTATATATAGACACAAACCCACTTGGTATTGAAGTGCTGACAATGTTATCCATGTGACATTTAATTCTTCTGAATGGTAACCGAGAAGATAATCACGTTGTCTTAGCCGTTTACACAACATAAACAATACCGTGAAATGGGTTCTCGTGGGCAGAAACTAGAAACTAATTTATTTTATTTTTTTGCATTGGACAAAGAACATCCTGTTGATTTTTGACAGAACTGAAACATATTTTTAAAAGAGACTTATTACTGGGGAAAATCCAGTAAGACCTTCATTACAACACCTACAGGAAGCTACTTCAACGAGCTTCGCAAGGGATATTCTCTATCGTGAGCACACTGGAAGAAAATTATCTACGACATAATCAAACAATGATCAGAAAATGTAACTGGAACTAACATTGAGTATTTCTTATGATATAAACCCAAAACAGAACATTTGAAAAGTTAGAAAATACAATTCAAGTATTAACCTGAATTAACGAACGACAGAGTTTTACTATAAATGTTTGGACATTCTTCTTAGTCCTCAGATAACATTTCAGGCACCTTATAAGCTAACCAAGGGAGCCAGATACTTTGTATTTTTTTTTTCAGGTATATAATGACACTCTCGATAGCTGGCAAAACTTAAATATCATCCTAAGTCAGTGGCGGCTTGTGACACAAATAATAGGTGAAGTACTACCAGAATCCATCAACACGTTCTTACTGTCTTTGTTCATTAACATTTATCCTGATGTTTCTGGGATTAGGCAGGATACTGATAATGCCACTAAGCGATCTTAGATGATGTTGACTGAATTTCTGGTCCAATTAATACTTATTAATGCCTATTTAGTTAATGCATATCAAAATAATAAGTGAAGCTGAACTTCACTATCTTCACCTGATGAGCCGCCACTGTCCTAAGTAATTTGAACTTAACATTTTAGTTAAAAAAAAAAACTGACCACAGATCACTAATTTGTGTTTTTGTTTTTTGTTTTATTTGTTTATTTGTCATTTGCTTTGCTTGCACATTTGCACGCTCATCCCTATCTTTGTGTAAATACTATTGTCATCATTATTGTTAGCTTATTTTTTCATATTTTTTTTTTTTTTTTTTTTTAGTATTTTCATATATTTTTTATTTTTCGTTGACCATGAATTATGTGTTTGAATTCCATGTAAATAGTAATAGTAGAAGTATGTGATTGTACTGTAAATAGTTATGTCCTTGTGTAATTCAAGTGTATTTTACCCTTTACTAACTTGTAGTTATTATTTTAGAAATTACCACGAAATTACAAAGTGCCTCTTGTTTGTGGTATTACGGAAAGGAGATTCCAATAACGGCAGTCACCAGGATTCTCCTGGAATCTGAAATTTGTAATTCAATTGTAATATCCCTATAATATTGAGATTAATAAATTGAATTGAATATCAAGTTATTGCTGTCCGAAAACCGGAGATAAATTTTATATATATTTTATGAGACATAGGTCTTGTTTTATTTTATTTTATTTTACTTTTAAATGGCAGATCACTGGTGTGTGTCTGAAGACTGGTGTCCATACTTGGAACACTTTCATGATTTTTCTAGAACTGCGGTCATTCATCTGGAACGTAATCTTCTCATAATCAGATCACACAATTAGTAAGAACATTACACATATACATTTTAAATTTTATTTATGGCCATTAGGCATCTGAGTCTCAGGCCGGGATAAGGAGGGGAGACGATGTGCGAAGATGTCGGCCAGCGCCTAAGTTGAAGGTACCGTCCTGGTGTGTCTGAGGAAAAATCCTTGAAGAAACCTAAGTCAGGATGGTCGGTTACTGGGATTGAACCCACGACCTCCCGAATGCTAATCTAACGATCTATCATTTATCCACGGCCACAAGATATTTATATCTGGAGTTCTGTGGTATGATAGTATTACGTGTGATTGTTCAGGGGTGCATTTGGTTCGTCTGCCTATGAACAAAAAATATAGCTACTAATTTTAATACATAACATGATCATGAATTGCCTAAACGTAGCAAATTCATTTTTTATGAAATTCCTCAGTAGGGCAAAATATGAACATTAAATCCAAAGTTTAGACTTCAATATTTTACCATCAACTTGAATGCGAACCAAGTTTATACAAACAGTTGAAATAGAGCTTGAAGTCAATGAAATCATTTGATATATCTGCTAGCACAAACACTGATTCCTATTTTTACATTCTTTTCTTTAGTTCACAATGGTTCGTAGGGCCTCAAATCTTTTAATTTTAATCTAACTCATTTCCCGACGTCACACAATGATGAAATGTTGCACAGCGACGTAAGTCGAGTGACAATACAATATTTCATTGTTACTTTCAAATATTTCTATATTTTGAAAGGATATTTTTTTTTTTATTTTTAATTTGAACTTCTTTATCCTAAAATAAATACTAACCTGCAACGATTTTTCGTTTGGCTGGTTGCAGTACACTTTAGGATTTGGGTCACAAATTATCAGCTTGAAAAAAAAGTATCCGAACATCGAAATAACTCGAAAAAATAATAATAAACGTTTTTGAAAACGTACTTTTCATAATCAATTTGTAGTAAATAGCATTTTTTTTGTTTATGCATGACTACAAGGAACAGCATAGGGCGTGCCAGTTGAAGAATTTATAAAGAGACTATATAAGAGAGTGCCCTATTCATTTCTTTTTAGTCATATATATAAAAAAATATTTTTTACTTTTTAGTACGAATTGTTTAAGAAAAGTATGTTTTTAAAAAAGTGTTTTTTTTTTAGATATACAGTGCTAGTTCTCTCTCTATGTTTTTCCCTGCTCGTACCATGTGGGCTTTGTGGTGGACAAACACCGTGTACGTGGGTTCTCCCGTTTCCTCCCACTTTCTTCATTCCACCAACGCATCCCGTCATCATTCATCCGGCCTGAGCCAAAGTTGCCTAAAAGCCTCAAACATTAAATTCAAATTAAAAATTCTATGTTTTGCTATCGAGGCGTCTAAAAGCGAGAAGATACAAATGACATTAAAATAAAAAAAAGGTCGATGTAATCTTTTTATATGCAAACCAAAATATAACTCTTTTATACACGCTGCTAAAAACCTAAATAATGTGCATTTCTTTTGAAATAAAAAGCATCGACTAATACTGCTAATTATATACATACTTATCCATTCATAGTTTTTATAGGTAATTTTGCTTTTACCTATGAAAGATTCAGTGTACTACACTAAGTGCTACGTGAGTCCGATGATAGATATTTGAAAACGAATGATATTTTCTCTATTGTTAAATGGCGTTAAATGTCTTAAAATGGCATAATTTTCGTGAATGAATAAATAAAAAGGTATAAGTTCTTCAGTAGTACGACAAGCAAAATGTCCAAATTTTCAAATATTTCGTGAGTTAAAAAGCACATTTTAAGGAAATGTTAACAACCATCTATCTACTCCACATGATTTCTTGAGTATTTAAAATTTTCGCGAGTCGCGAAATTCTACTGTCCCTAGTAATTAGACCTAGTAATGTGTGGGCGCCTATTGTGTTGATGATATATGATAACCAAATTTGTAATTTGTATATATATATATATATATACGAGGGTAATTCCAAAAGTTTCCGGCCTGACATTAAACAATCGTGCCAATTTTAATGAGCTATTCGTGATATGCACTACCATCTATGGACAGTGTATTGTACCAGTTTCAACTCTCTATCGGCATCCGTTCGTTGGAGCCCGTCGTTTGAATGGGATGTTGAGCGCTCACTTGCTTAAATGTGAGCAGAAACGCGGTATTCTTCTAATGCGCGATATTGCTCCAATTCATATGACTGTTGCTGCCAAAAGTGCTGTAACTTCAAGGGGGATTTGTCATCCTCATTACTGCCCAGATTTAACGCCTAACGACTTTTACCTGTTCTCTAAACTGAAGAAAAGCCTTCGAGGAAGAAAGTTTTAGGACGACATTGACGTGAAAGAAGCAGTTTTGAGCCATTTGCAGACAAAACTTCGGACTATTTTTTCACGGGTATACAAATACTAATTCAAAAATGTGAAAAGTTAATAGAAATAAAGGGTGACTATATTGAAAAGTAACACTGGCGTTTTCTTTCTACTACCTCCAAAAGTTAGTCAGGCCGGAAACTTTTGGAATTACCCTCGTATATTCGTATATATATCATCATCATATCCAGCCGTTTTCTATCCACTGCTGGATGAAGGCCTCCCCCATTTCTTTCCACATATCTCGGTCTGCTGATATCCTCATCCATGTAGATCCTGAGAAACGCTTGATTTCATCTACCCATCTTGCATTTGGACGTCGTCTCATTCGTTTATTTTCTCGAGAGATCCAATGTAGTACATTTGTCGTCCACCTTCCACCTGTTCGTATAGCTATGTGATCGGCCCATCTCCACTTCATCTTCTTCGTAGTCTTGATTACACCCTCTACCTTTGTTTCTGCGCGAATAAATTCATTTGTCTTCCTGTCCCTCCTGGTTATTCCTAGCATGCATCTTTCCATTGCTCTTTGTGTGACTCTCAATCTTTGAGTCGTTTGCGCATTCAATGTTAAAGTTTAACAGCCGTACATCATTACAGGTAAGACACATTGATTATAAACTTTACGCTTCAGAAACATTGGTAGTTTGCTTTTGAAAATAAAGTGTAGTCTTCCAAACGAACTCCACGCCATTTTACATCTTCTATTTATTTCATCAGTCAACTTTGCATTCGATGTTTTGAGCTGGCCTAGGTAAACATACTCATCAACTATGACGATTGTCTCTCCGCTAATCTTTATTTCCCTCTTTGCAGCATGTTGATTGTATATGACATTTGTTTTACTTAAATTCATTTTAAGGCCTATTTTCGAACTCTCATTACTCAGTTCTTCCATTCTGGTTTGTAGTTCTTCTGCACTTGAAGAAAACAGGACTATATCATCAGCGAACCGAAGGTGATGAAGATATTCGCCATTAATTTTAATTCCAACTTCATCCCAGTATAAATTTTGGAACATTCTCTCCAGGACCCCACAAAACAGTTTTCCAGAAATTGAATCTAATCCCTTTTCCAACTTTAAATTTTTCACTTTCTTGATGTAGTCTAATGACAGATGTGGCGGTCGAATAAATGTTTTGCAGTAACTTGATGTATGCACTTTCGATGCCTTGATGTTCAAGTGATTTAAGTACTGCTGACAAGGAGACCGAATCGAAACCTTTCTCAAAATCTATGAATCCCAAACATAGTGGAAGTTCATATTCATTAGTCCTTTCCAAAACTTCATTCAATGTTTGTAGGTGGTTCATTGTGCTAAATCCACGACGAAATCCGGCTTGTTCCCTTCAATGGTTAAAATCCAAATCTAGTTCAATACGATTCAAAATAACTTTGGTGAACATTTTGTATAGAACTGACAGTAAACTAATTGGTCTGTAGTTTTCGACACGTTCTGTGTCCCCTTTCTTGTACAACAAAATTATAACAGCATTATTCCAACTTCTGGGTATTTCTCTCTTCCTCAGGCACATTGAGAATAATTTCGTAAGTTCCTCTTTCATCTTTTCACCTCCCCATTTAAACATCTCTACAGTGAGTCCATCTTCTCCTGGCGATTTTCCGTTCTTCATCTCTCGAAGTACTTTATCTACTTCTTTCATTACGTCTGGGACTTCTACATCATTTTCTTCTGAGTCTTCATTTTCTAGTTCTTCTTCTGAGTAGTATAATTCTCTGTAGAAATTTTCAAATATGTTTATAATTTCTTCCTTATTTCGTGTTACGGAACCGTCTGGTCTCTTAACTGCAATTATTTGCTTTTTCCCTATCATGAGCTGCTGTTTTTGGTTTTCTTCAGGCTCTTGTTCTCCTCGATTGTATTTCTAACAAGTTTTTCGTTATATCTTCGTACATCCTCTCTTATTTTCTTCCTTACGGTTTTATTTAGTTCTATGTATTCAATCCTCTTTATGTGATTTTCCTCTTCTTTCATTTCCCTTCTTTTCCTCATCAAGAGTTTAGTTTCTTCTGAGATTTTGCTCTCTTCTTTCTTTCTGGTGCCTGCTATTTCCTTGCCTGTCTCTCTTATTATCTCGGTCAGTGCTTTATTTCTGCTATTGATGTTTTCTTCATCCTCTAACTCTTCCAAGGCGCTGAATCTGTTGCTTAGTTCTATCTCGAATGTCTCTGTTTTTCCCTAGATTTTCCAGATCTAAAATTGGCGGTTTTCCTCTGATAAGACTCTTTCTCTCAAGTCTAGTATTTAGTTTCAGCTTACATCTCACCATCCTAAGATCACTCGAGACTATGAAACTATTCATAACAGACACGTCTTGCAGAATTTCCCTGTTATTTGATAGAACGTAGTCTATTTCGTTTTTGGTCCCATTTGGGCCTTTCCATGTCCACTTCCTCTGGGGCGGTGAAAAATGTTTTGGAAATGAACAGTCTGTTGGTCTTCTGAGAATTCCACTAACTTCTCTCCTCTCTTGTTTCTTTTGCCAAATCCAATGTTTCCAACTTTCGTGTCATTGCTCTGCTTGGTTCCTACTTTCGCATTGAAGTCTCCCATTACAATTTTGTAATGCGATTTGCTACTATCCAAAATCTTCTGTATCTCCTCGTATAGGTCTTCGACTTCCTCCTGCGAGGTTGTTGGAGCATACACTTGTATAATTTCCATATTGAATCTCTTGTTAATCTTTATTACTACCCGTCCGATTCTATCTGAAATTCCTTCAATTTCTGTGATCCGTGACTTCAGGTCTTTATTAATTATAAAGCCAACGTCTGTCGGTTTTCCATTTTGTTCCTTTAAAGTAGAACGTGTGCCCCGACGGTAGTTCCAACTGTTGTTCATTCTTCCTCCACACTTCTGATAATCCTATGATGTCCCACTTA
>JAGDQP010029831.1:0-23070 GCA_022664845.1 Lepisma saccharinum | reverse complement strand
TCAGAAACGTATTTCTCGTAAAATTCTAGCCCAGAATTACATATTACATGACTCAATTCCTATTTAAGAAAACCAATCGAAATTAAATATGGCGGACTTCAAGATGGTGATGAATATACCCTCCAGCAGGTAGCGCCTTCAACCCAGTACCCATTACTATGTATTTGCTTTCCATTTGTTTCAGCATTTTACAAATATAAGGGTATTTTCACACTTTTTCTTCACTCTTCAGAAACAAGAATCTGACTATTAGGCCTGTATCATCGATATCTCCCAAAGTAATTGCTCTCGAGTTGCCAAAATTTACATGTACACACATTTCGACATGATGGAAGAAAAAGATTTAGAAGTTTTTTCTGCCCCATCAGCATGTTTGCTTGTCAGTCCAGAAACTCCTAACCCCGTGATTAATGTCAAGAAAGCTGAAATTGAAAATGTACAGAACGGTTATTCTACCAGTAATACTTTACAGTTGCTAAAGTTGGAGTACGACCATGACAGATGACTGTCATTAATTGCGAATGTCTGAAAAGGTTTTAAGAAAGATACACGACCCAAAACTGGACGAGACAGCATGATGGAGAACTCCACAGAATGTATGATTCAAATGATGATGTACGAATAAAAAGAAATCACGACGGCTGCGATATGCAAGCCATGTAGCTCGAAAGGGAAAAAACGACGATAACTAATGCACTGAAGACAAACTCTTTACAGTTCATTAATTACCAAGAATTTGCATAGTTGCACCTCCATACTTACAAGTGCTTCTTAGAACATGCACTTAACTAATGAACTTCAATATTTTTCATCAACAAAACTCTAAGCATCTTACACAAGGGATGTACCCGAGCTGCGCTGCTCTGATTCTAATGAAAAGATGAGTAGAATATAAATCGTTACACACAGAAATGATGTGAGCTATTCCTACGTGTACGTTTAACCAGTGCACCCATTCATGGTCTAACAGAGGAACTGAGATAATGTAAAGCAACAAAAAATCGATATAGTATTGACCAAAAATACACATATTTGAATGTGGTGAACTTTACTGATTCATTTCCCATCAACAGAGTCGCATGTTTTTATACTTACCTGCTAGTGTTGCAGTCTTCAAAATGCAAGTGTGGTATTTTGCAATAAAGAGGCCAAACCAAAGTGAAATTGAACAATATACACACCTGACAAAAAGCTATGTTTCACATTCAACATCACTTCCGCATTGCAACAGTCCTATATCAAAAGCTGCACTAATTAGATTATAAAACAACGATATGCATGTATCAATAACATGACTTTTGTTAAGCATATTGCAACATAGGCTTGTACTTTAGTTCAGGAAGTTGATTGTGGTTTTTCACATTGTAGCCTTAGAAAATCAGATCAGTATAAAACTATAATGTTTGTGTTTCAGGTATCTTAATTTACGCAGATATTTTGTTATGCTGTTGACGGGAAATGTATCAGTATGGTCACCACACCGAAATATGTGTATTTTTGGTTATTATATCGCTTTTTTTTCGCTACTTCAGTTTCTCTCTCTGCCCGTGAGTAGATGGACATTCAAAGGTCAGACGGGAATGGCTCACACGATTGTTTCTGTGGGCAATAATTTATATTCTATGTATGTTTTCAATCGGATCTGTGCGCTCGAGCTCGGGTTCTTAGAAAGACGAGGAACGGAAAAGCAAAGCCTAGAATTGAAGACCCATTTCTACGTAAACCTATGACTACTAAAATTGTTGAAGATCTGAAATATTTACACTACTTGTAAAACATTTATATGCAAGTATGGACATTTTCAACAACATTACCTCTCTGCAATGTTGAAGTGTATACATTACATTAATAACAATTTTTCCTTTTCTTTAATTACTTGCACAAATATTTACATTCGATGACTGAAAATTCAGTATAACTCGGTTGAATGCCTGAAAGCACATATCACTGCGATGTCCATCCCAGTCCATAGCGCCCACTGTTATTATGTCGGAATTTCCGCAACTTCTTGAAGCTATACACTACGCTATTGGGAAAATAGATTTTATTATTACTTGAACAGAAAAAGTAGGACTTCCAAACCACAAGTATATACTGAACACCATCCATTGTAAGCTGTTAAAAATTTAACCAGATTGCATAACACAGACTTGAATATACGGTAATATGTATATTCTAAATGGAGCAGGACATTTGGGCGCGAGTTGTTTAGATGACAGCATGTTCGATGAAAAGGAGTTGAAGGTTTTTTCTTAAAATATCTTTATCATATTTACGTTGTAGTGAGGTTGCCGTTGACGCAACTTAAACTTGGCAAATCTTTCGAATTCTTTCCCTGTTACATCTTTAGAAAGCGAAGAGTTCGGCTAGAGTAATAGCAAAAAAAAAAAAAAAAACAAATAATAATTTTCATAATTATATGTTTAATTTTCTCATGTAATACAAAAATGTATTCACAATATGTATACATATATATATTAATCGTCGACATATGGCATAGCAGTCCATGACACAAATGTGGGCTAGCTAATCCTATTAGATATTCTGATATTAGTGGGAAAAAATCGTAAACTAGCTGAATTACAAGAAATCATTTTTCTATGTTTGTGAAGTATACAGCATATATAGCTATTACAAGAATTTCGTAAAGTAATGTCTCACCTACTAATTACTCCAGAAAGTACTTGTTATAATAATATTCATGAGGATTGTGAAGTTTGGAACTTGTAAGAATTTTGTAAAGTAATGTCTACTCATTTCATTTAATTTTATTGTTTTAATATTTTTATTTTGAATACATCAACATTATATCTTTTGCTACTGACAACTTTAAACTTGTATGTATAAAATGAAAATCATAGGATTCTAAATCGCATAACTACATGAAGAAAAGAAAAAAATCCTACCTAAATAATTATCCCTGAAGCAATCAACTATAAGTACAGCAGGCACATAGGCAGTTACTGAGTCAAGAGCATAAATAGGCACAAAAGCCAAAGACATCATTATTCTGGGCCTTACAAGCAAAGTTTGAATCAGTGATCTATTAAGGGAGGAAAGATTTTTTTTTCTCTTCATATACTGATGAGATGAAAAGGACAGATAAATAATTGCGTATCAAGATATATTTCTTGCGCTCTTTGTAACACAGCTATCTCGAAATCTACGGAAATATACTGCGACTGAAGATTGAACCATTTTAATTTTAAAGCGGAAAAAAATTTCTCTGTGTTTCTCGTTTGGCAACAGAAAAAATAGGAGAAGGAAAACTAAGCCTAAGAGGTTGCCGGTGTTGAAATATATTTTCAGGGCAGTGAATAAAATTTGCTTACTTTAAGCGTGCGCATACCGCATAACTAGTACTCACCTAGGGGGAGTAATATCGAATATCTCTTCAGGATACACAGCAGACTCGGACTTGCCCTTTTTCGGTTTCCTTTTACGTACCTTGGTTTCCTGTAATTGAAACATTACATCATAGATTACATCACGAAAGACAACTTCTAGTGAGTAAAATTTATTTTTTTTAAATATAATATGTACTTATGCTGTCAACTCCTGGTGATCTTTTATGCACTGTAATGCGCCATCCTATTCAGTTAAACGTCAATCACATTAAATGTTGAACTAGGAACAGAACTGGGGTCTGCCGCTTACCTGACGACCAACTTTTCCTCAGCTCTCTAACTCGTCTCTAATCTGTCGAAAACGAAGGAACTCCACGACCGGCGTTGATCATGCCTGCGGTAGAGTAATTGCAAAACAAGTGGAAACCTGGGTTCAATTTTCATCAAGAAACGCAATGTTTCCAAATTACACAAAAGCTTACTTAGATTACATGTATATCTGGCATAGTATCCCTCCGAAGCTATTTTTCGCAATATTCACCCGTTAGAAGAAAAAGCCCGGAAAAGTGCTATTCTTAACGAAGCGGTGGAAGAATTTGTAAGAACTATAGCGTTTTAACTCTGCTCGTCGTAACCAGGAGAGTTAAGTACGCACATATTTTCTTTAGCTCCGCAGTTTTAACTGATTTTTATTTTTCTCCATTTACACTATTTGTGTGCGTGGTCATGGCTTCAAGTCCTGTGGGAAGTGGAGTTTCCACTGAACAGAGTGGTTCGGAGCCCACTTTGCTGGAAACTAAATTTTGTCATCTGAAGCTCATCAGTTTATTTAGGACGTTAATAACATTTCAATCAATCAAACCCAATCATACAAAAGAAACGTTCTCCATAACCTAGGTAAATAATAATCATAAAACTAATTGTATGTGCAGAGAAGATATCTCTCTAGTGAGACTGTGTGATATGTTAGCAATACAAGACACAAGCAGACCTACCAGAAACTACACAAAATACATATTAAAAGAATGCTGTAAATGATATACAAAGGGAAGAACGGGACAGCAGAACATATTACTGGATTCTGTCAACGCCAAGCACCTACAGGAAATGTGGATTTACCTTATTGCTGGGTGTGGGTGGGGGGGTGTGGGGGGGGGGGGGGGGGGGGGGGATCTCTCTGCAAAAATCTTTCCTAGCTCTGTTTACCGATACGGACAGGCCTAAAATGCTTTATTCTATGTTTCAGCAATTCTTCCCCCTCTCTGAAAATTACGCAAATCGAACACTGGGCTGTACCTGTTATTGACAATGAAAGTACACAAATATTCTGACACAGAGAAGTACGCACATTACCCTTGTTGACAAACGCAAGATCGAAGTTCCTTTAACCAACATAACAAATCCCACGCTCACATGACAATGAAACAATGTACAGTGCCAAGATCACCAAATACCATTTATCACAACCATAACTCGAACACTTCTAAACCCAACAGCGAAGCATATAGTAGTGTTTGGATAAAAATCAAATATTATGAAAAAAAAATAGTACCCAATTAATTAATTCTATATTGTCCTCTTTATCAACGGAAATATATTTCTCGTTAAGTGCTCTTTACTTTCCTTTAAAAGGCATCTTCAGACGAGCAATGGTCATTGTGTGGAAATGTGTTTCTGAATTTATGTGTATTTGAATACGGAAATAGGGTGAGAATAAGAGCACAGAAATTTAAAAAATGAGAACTGTACTTAGCAGTGTTTTCGAAAGCGGTCATTCTGGAATTTGGTGACCTCTCATACAGTCAGAAAATTTCTAGGAGAAATAGATTGAACCTGATGACATTTAGCCATTCAATTTCATTTTGTGTGTTCAACAGTACAGCTTTTGAATTTACGGTCTTTAGGCAGGGATGGGGGAGGTGTTGACCAGGGCCTAATTTGAAAGTACAATCCCAGCATTTAACAGCTACAGCTATGAACATAATAGTAATGGTGTTTGTTATTCATTTATAGTACTAAGAACAGCAATGCACAAAAATGTACAGCCTTATATAGCACTATGTCAGTGTATCTAAAACAAGTATATTGTATAATGACTTAAACATATAACATTACATTATGATAAAAACTTACATAAGTTCTATTGAAGTTAATAGGCATATAAGAAACATCCATTATCTTACATTTGATATTCATACCAAATTGAATGGGATATACAATTATTTGTATAAACAATTATTTGTTAAGTAAAACTGAATACTTCGAATTTAACTCAACATGAATGACCATATAAAATCAGATCCATTAGTTTCGTAAGCTTTTGATTATTCGTTTTACGAAATAGTCTTTGTTGCTGGTGGTTGTTAACTGAACTTGTTCTCGTGTCTTGTACACAGGTACACTCACTGATATCTTTCTCTAAGAACGCTTTGTCTATATTTTCTCTTCTTTGTTCACGTGATTCAATTTAAAAAAAAAACTACACCCATATTTAATAATTATATTGAAAATAAGGCAAGTTAAATTTACGGCATAACAATTTTAGGTACCCTTTTTAGATACCTTCTGGTTTGTTTGGTTTTTAATATACAATCATTCTATACTGCGGGCCTGTATTCTAGCTTGGGTCTAATTAAACCTTATACAAGGTTAAACATCTATTGATTCTATGGAATTCTTTCCATCGACTAAAGATGATGATAATATCAATGCTAGAGGTACATAATTCAATCCACATACACAAGTGAATTTCTTCTATCAAATTAACAGTGGTTTCCCTCATTATAGCGTGGTTGGTGCTTCAAAAACTCAATAAATTTGGAAAATCACAAAAACATCGCGGTCAGCAGGTATGTATCTAGACGTTGATTTCGGGACATGAGGGGGGGGGGGGGGGGAGTCCCAACGCCTAAAGGAAGGAAAGTCCGAAGTCTGTCTGTCCGAGAGTGAAATTTACGTAAATACCCATCATTTTGTCTAAAATTAACCTGCTCTTTCAAAAATATCCTAATTTCGAGAGGGGGGGGGGAGTCCGGACCCCCTAAATACGTCCCTGTGTCAATGTACACACAAATTCACAGAAAACAGCCGGTGAGAAAAATTTCGAGATCCAAAAAGATGCAGAGTAGGACAATGCTAAGCAAAAATTCAATTAAGATTAAAACGAGCAATTTCTTGTTTAGACTGCAGCTTAACTTGCTTCAGTGTTGTCAAATTCTTCAACTTTTTTCAACTTAGAAAATTTTAATCTGAATTAGAGGAAATAAATTTTACAAATGCAAGTCATTTGTACGTTTTCGAACTTTATATTTGAATACGGTCCAAATCATTCGAGTTCTTTCTCTGAATTTAATTGATTAATGTCCTTTAAGTAATTGGCTCAGGCCGTCCTATGACTGTTACAGCTGGGTATCCTTCCTCACGCAAACCTTTATCTGAAAATGGAACTTATTAAATTCAATTTATTTCGACATTTACGCATCCATGGCTCAGGGCGGGATATGGTAGGGGGAGGAAGCGGCCAGGGCATTTTCCCGGTGACTGAGGAAAAACCTCATTCACGATGGTCGGGAGCTGGAATCCAACCCAGGAGCTCCCGAATGCGAAGCCAACGATCAACCAACTAAGCTATGGCAGGTAAAAAAGGACTCATAGAAAATGTTTAATTCTGTCTTTTTCTGGAATACATTACTTGATAATCAGTCACCTCCCAAAGGCAAAGCACATTGAAACTATATCGGCTTTACACCATTTTAAGGTTTCATCATATCTCGTAACTACTTTATTTACTGTCTGTTGGAGAACGGAAAGTAGCGACCCTGGTTTAAATTTAAAGTCCAATATCGGTATTCGCGTAGTATAACTCGTTTCTGCGAATCCAACCCACTCGGAGGTAATAATAAGATATCCAGTCCATGTGATCCAGTGGTTACATTCGCTGACTTTGGATACCACTTGAAAGGCGGCGCGGGTTCGAGTACCGCCCACGCCGGAAAGATATTTAAACTAGAGCCCTGATCAATATCTTGCCAATTTCTTCAACAGTCATAGCAAAGAGTTGGACCTATCGGCATGTAGCGTCAAGGCTCTGTAAAGGAAATAAATGTAAAGTGTTTTTCGATAATAAGTCTAATACTGAACATAAGTGTAATAAAAAGCTGCGATTAATAACATTCCAGAGATTATTTCATTGGCACAAAAACATTGACGTAAGCATTGTATAGTCAGCTAAAAGAATACACATCTACATTTATTTTTGCTGACTCATCAAAATATTTCATGTTTCCATGAGTTCATCGACAGAAACAAAGCGCAAGTTCTTTATTCAATTCTCAAGGAAATATTTCTTGTTACGTCATGATCTGGAATGCATTAAGTATATGACACATCGAAATTCTGCTAACACACGAGGAAGAAAAAAATCTTTACCGAATTTTATAATTGCATTCATAATGTAATTTTTAACACAAATAAACAATTTAAACCACGTATAAAAATTAAAAACAGAATAAAATCGGCTGTGTGGTTATGTGATCGAAGGCCTTGCTTTACACCTCATACAATTCTGGGATTGAACACAGAATGGGGCATGTACGATTATGTCCAGATTTTAACATTATATTATATAGGCTGAGCAAGCAGTTATGGAACTTTTTAATGTACATTTATAGACTACGGCCTAAGCCCTCAGAATTTGGAGGGATAACGTCCTCGGCAGCCTTCAGGGGAAACGAATGGGTAACGTAGCGGCCAGGGTATTTAGTCTAGGTATCATGTCAGCATTCACCTGGTGAAACCGAGGATACCTGTCACGATAACCGTCAGCAGGACACTGATTGCCGACCGCGGTAGCCGTGTTTGAGACATAAGGCTAGCATCTCCAAGGTGTTGGGTTCGAATTCTGGCTAGGGTATGTAAGTTTCAATGGTCGAAATTATTAGTTACTAAAATAGTCTTATATATACAAACTTTTAATGACTCTGATTTTAGATTTTAACTTAACAGCTTACAGAATAGGCCCATACCAGCATATCTGACAATCCCACGAGATATTTGAATAAATATGACCCTGCCATGAAGCCTTGCTGTTAGTCAAAGCAACTCTGCTTTCGATTAATGGGTAACCGTACAGCACAAGAATATGGTAAAGAAAACTTACCGCTGTATATTTCCTCTCCAAATATGATGCCCAAGATACAATATATTGGCCAATGGTGATGATGGGAAACAAAATAACTGTCATCTCGAAAAGTCCCATTTTTCGAACACGTCGATAATAGTACACTGGTTGACGCCAGTCAGGTAAGCCATTTTCCAACACTGCATCATAACGAGCTCTTTTATTACTATCACGAAGAACTTCATAGATAGCTACAAGCTGTAAAGAAACGACATTTGACATTTCAATTAAAAGGCTGCTCTCATTAAACAGACAATTACGAACGATAAATAAAATAACATTAAAATTTGCATTTATGTCTATTGAATTTCAGGCTTACCAAATTTAAAAAAAAAAATAATTAAGAAGTAAATAACCCAGAAGCTACCTATTACACTAAGACCATTCTTAGAAATGCTACCACCTTATCCTTTGATACAAACGCTATTACTATATATAAACTGGAACGTTCTTAAAATTTTTGTCTTCCACTGATTGAAGGACCATCTCAAACTAACAAACGCTTTCTTTAAAATACCTTCAATACAATCGAGTATAAAATATATGTATTTGAAGATTTTTCAAAGTATTTATATTATATTCTCCCTACTCCATTCTAAACTATAATTTCGATTCTCTGAGAATTATCCCTTTACTAGATCCATTGCTCATAATAATTTGGTTATTCCCATACTTAATAAATGCTGGTACGAGGCCAAAGATCTTTAAAGTGTTTATGTCAGTGGTAACTGAATTCGCTTCCAACTGACATCAAATTATGTACGAGTGGAAACAAAGCTCCGTAGACTTTACTTTGATTACTAGGCATAATTTCCCTATTCCCTTCTACTTCAAACGCTTCTTATCAACTGTGTTTCTCTTCAAATTTCTATTATTTTGTAATCCGTTTAATTGCTTGTAGACAATATTATACTCAATATAATTTCTCTCTCTCTATCTACATATATAGTATACGTAAGACTAGTAAATTTAGTACTGATTTTTTTAATGAAAGGTTTCTAACTAACTTTAACGTTCATGACGTAAATATTTAAAAAGTAAATCAACCCATGCAATTGATTCAATGCAACCCCTAATAAATAAATAAAATATTGCTATACACATGAGATTAAGAATATTTTGAAGTTAACGCATTACCATACAACGTGGCGGACTTGCACATTCCAGGATTTACCTTTCTTTTAATAACAAAACGCGAAAGACTAAATCAAATCTGTGAAAACTCCATTCCTACAATCAAAGAAAGAATTAATGATGACAACAAAAATTAATTCGCGGCAGACCCTGGCTTCTCAATTGGCTGTTCAAATACCGGATTACGGTCCTACGAAGTCAGTGTACCACGCACTTGTAGCCGTGTATATGACTTCCCCAGTCCGCCATTTCCGCTCCTCAATTGTACACACGTTGCTGAGTCAACGACAACATTCTCAGCCCGCACTGCATGCGAGCGCGCTATCGACTAGGATCTTCGATATCTACTTGTTAACATTAAGTTTGTTATGCTATTATCTTGAAATAGGTAAAGAGATATAAAGTTTTGGTTACAAGTATCATATATTACAATTATTCTTACAATAATTTCCACAAAATTGCATATTTTGAAAGTAACAGTTAAATCTACGTGGTTTTGCACGAATATTCAAAAAAAAAAAACGAGTTTTGGTGCCTAGGCTCCCTAACGTGTCCACTCTTCAATTAAGATAAAATGGGTGGTAACAACACTATGGCTTACACCCGCCCCGATACGGGGAAGCCCCTTATCTTCGTCACGACCCTTCAATTAAGGAAAACGAAGAAAGGATTTACCAATCATACAAGTGAAAGTCATACAAGTTAAAATCCTTAATAATTCTCATGTCCAAGGACATTTTATTTTATTGTTTTAAGTGATGAGTATTTGATTACCTGTCGGAATTTAATTTCTGCATCAGGAGCATCACTCTTATCGGGATGAATGATCAAAGACAACCGTCGATAAGCCTTCTTAATTTCACTCGCTTCGACGTCCTGGAAACAAAGTATACGATTTAAATATTACCATAAAACATATATTAAAAAAAAAAAACTGTACATATAAACATATAGAGTACCAGAAAATCATATATATGAATACTGTTATCAGCTATAGAATGTTAGATTTGGAAATGTTTAAGGTGATGTCGATCTTCTTCATATGTTCAATCGGTATAGTTTCTTATCATGACATTTTTGTGTCTAAAGAGTAAGATGTTAGGAAAGCAATGCTTTAAAAGACAACATACTTTTACAAACAAATCCAGCAGCAACTTAACATAAAACTGCCACTACCTGAAACTGCTTTGTACACTGATGTTATAAATTACATTTTATGAAGCAATACAGCATATTTATAGTTTCTTATAGAAGAATGTATCATTTAGCAGCAATTTTCAACTAATTTAGAAAAGAAAGAATATGATGGTTTTTAAGATGCGCTTTGTAATTTACGCCTTTTGATTTGCAATTACAAAACACAGTACTAGTAATTCTTCCTATAACTCATTCAGTGGCTAGTACAATATACTTCCAGACTGTGTGATTCGTGAGAAATCAAGTCCGAGTCATGACTACAATAAAGTCCATTCTTGAAGCTTTTATACCGCTTGTAAACTTCTCTCTCATGCAGCTTCAAGTGTTCTACAACATATAAAAGTTAGCATTATTTTTACCGAGTAACCGTAGCTCAGTTAATAGAGCGCTGACATAGCAATCGGGAGGTCCTGCGACACGATCCCAGCGACCGCGGCGGCCATCCTGACTGAGTTTTTTCATGTAATACTAGGCAAATGCCGGAATGGTACCAACTACGTAGGCCCTGGCAGACTATCTTCCAATATCCTCTCCCAGCCTGACATGCCTAAAGGTCATGCATAAATTTAATTAAATCTAGCATTATTTTAATTTTCATATTTAGAGAACACGTAACTTGGGACCTGAATTAATTTATGCTGTTTTGGAATACTGGATTCAGGTCGGGATATAGTAGGGTACAGGAAGAGGGCACGTATTGGAGAGACTTAAAAGTACTATATGGGCATTCACCAGATGAAACTGAAGGAAATTCTGGAAAGACTCAGTCAGAATACTCGGCGGCGGGGTATCACAGTTTGGAAATATCGTACGAAGAAAAGCAAGCAAGCTTTAGCCAGTAGCAATGCCACAAACCTCACTTAATTGCTCCTATCGCGTAAGCTATCCAGATGGTTGCAGCTTTTTATTTACGTTCTAGAGGTCGTGACTCTACCTACTGACTAAATTTTAATTCTTAAACGATTACTACTGACTAGAAACGTACCGAATTTATTGATTGAAATAATCTTTAACATTCATCGGGAAACTGAAAACAGCTCTTGTAATCTATATCCATTCTTGAATTACATACCTGGAAGTGTCAAAGAGCTCAAACAACTATTTTCGGTATAAAACAGAACAATTTTTTACGGGTTTGGTCATCCTGTACAATATTTATTCATTCATTGATATTATAATTTAGTTATATTGTGTACCTTGAAGTCGGATGATTTCCCCAGTAAGAATCTCTTCAGCGGTTTAATAAGCTACCTGAAACTCCTACCAAAAAGATACTACAATTTAACTCAATCTAGTATCTTCAAACCTATGATAATATCTCAAAGTTTTCAATGTGTTTTAAAATTACATCTGTAATTGTCCAAATATTTTTAGGCACACCTCGTAACACTTCTATCAGAGAAAAAAAGTACAATTTGGCCCACTTAAAAAAAAAAAAGCACGACTAACAACAGAAATCCTTTAAAACATTAAATTTCTGCTATATAAAGCAGCCAAAATCAAATTGACGAGCATACAGGGCGTAATGCAGAGCATACTTTTATTAGCATCTATTGCAAATTTACTTCCTTTTGCAATTGAACAAGCCCCTCGTCCAAACGCTGTGATTATTCGCTTTGTTTTTTAGAGCATCTTTTCGGAGAATTGTAAGAAGTTTGAATCCGATTTCTTCTCTGCTAGTTCCGCTAACTCACTTGCTTCTATTTCAAAAGCAATATTTGCATCATTTATGTTGTTTTTTTAAAAGTATTTTGGTTATCTTGTCACTTAGTTCTTATCCTTTATTCCTGTATTTCCTCTATTTCTTAAAGGAAAGATAGTTTAAGTTAGAGACAACTAAATTAAAAAATCCAAGACTAATACAAAAAATTCTGGAGTTTTCCAGGATGCGTTGGAATCCGTTTATTGTAATAAAATCAAATGTTTGTGGTTCAGATTTGTATCAGGTTATTTACGTACTTCAATAAAATGTCTAGAAAATAAAACGACGTTTTAAGTTATCTGCATGTTTTATTCTTTTCCTACGATATAGTACGATGCTTTAACGCTCCTTTCGAGTGATGCCGGAAGAAGTTATACTCTAACTAGAAGTGTTTAGATAAGTCTGACACAGGGTTGGCGAAAATTTCGGAGACTAAACATCAAGGTTTGCGGGTCTGAACCCGAAAATCGGGTTGAGCCCACTTGAAAGGAAAATGCACATTACAACATAGAGAGTTTTTTTTTATTAATTTAGGTTTTGAAATGATTCCTGAAATGAGGGAACGTCACAGAAGTGCATTAATAACGTAAAACCATTGCATTTTAGATTCTTAGAATGCAAGCCCGACTGTTATTGTAACTCTAGAATAATACTGCTATCTAAAATCTACAACACTTTACCTTTGTGACATTAAAATACAAGGAAGTATTCGAGTTCAGTCAGTTCTCCAATACAAACTAATAACAATTTTTTTATCTGATGATTTCACAACCGACTAGAACTAATTAATTAACTCTTTCAACTAGATAGATTATAGATTTTGATGTCCTTTACTTTCAATCTTCATTAAGAAAATACTTAAAAATGAAATTATTATTAAAATATAAACTACCTCTTTGTCATAACACATTCCATGGAAAAGTACTAAACTCTACAAACATTATCAAATTAAGTTTTCTAACAGATACCATATTGATACAGCACTTGCTATCCACAGAAGTACAGAGCTAAATCAGGAAATCAAAAGAGAATAAAGGGTTTTAAAAAAAATAAGCAGCACTATGGTTACCCCGCCTGTTGAGATCTGGCGGTTGGTGTACCAGACGGCCAAATGACACTGGGGAGGTTGAGAGCCAATCGGAAGTTCAGATCCTGCCCGGGCCCGGTGACTTAATAGTAAAACGCTCACCTCTGGTGCGTGAGATCCTTAGTTCGATCCCGGAACGAGCCATGTGGACTTTATGGTCGATAAACGTCGTGTGCGTCGAGTTTCTCTCGGTTCTCCCGTTTCCTCTCACTTTCTTCATTCCAGCAACTCTCTCATCATCATCCATTCGGCCTGAGCCAAAGTTGCCTAAAGGCATTTAAAGAAATCCTACCCATCCAAAAATTCAGACCCTACTTAAGCGGATCAGTGAGACTATCCCAAATGGGATTCTCCCTCATTTAACTCAGTCTCAACTGTTAATGGCAGAATGCCAGAACCTACAATTATTTTGGGCTTCGAACCACGCCGCGGCCTGAATCCAGTGAACATACCATGAAGTGCGGTCACTCCCACACAGAAAAAGCCCGCTCCAAGACTCACGATTCCACAGTAGTGACATATCGTTACCGACTAAGATACAGAGGTCTGTACACAGCTTTATATTTACATGCATTCATATTGTATTTATAAAACCCAGAACCTACGCATGTACAAGATACGAACAATTTGAATTGTTACGGTTTTCTTGCGAATCAGTAGCATACATTATATGACTGCACCGATCCCAAACATTTACAACAAGGCCTACAAGTTCCATGGAAGTAGAATCAAAACTGTAATTACGTGATCGTTAACATTTCGCCGTCAGGAAATGAAACCAGTGATTTCCTTAAGGAAGCTGCTGCAAACGATTTTGCATACGTGAGTTAAGTCTCGTGATGTGACAACAATTAATTAATAGCTGTCAATGATACTTGACAATCATGTTGCATATAACCTTAGGCATTTGTGTCTTAGTTTTCTTTACACAATGTACCTCTGGGCACCTTTGGAAGGTAAAGGCGGTCGAGTGTGGGACTGACCACCCCCCACCTCACGTCAAGAAAATGTGGAGCGCTACCTCCACATCCCCCATGCGCCGTTCACGGTGCGTGCGTATCGCACAGGGGATAGCTTTACCTTATAATACAATACTTTATATGAACGGGTAAACGTTTTGGTTTTATTTTGGTTCAGTACATGTAATTTGCAATTATTTACATGTGTTAATTTTTTTGTGTAAACAGACAGACTAGTTTCTGAGAGAAAAGTTTTTATAAGTAAACATTTTTATTTCGAAGAAGAAACTATTTAGAACACAAATACCTGAGGTCATATTGAACGTGTCAAGTATCATTGACATAACTATAAAATAGTTGCAGCAGCACAAGATTGAATTCGCCTATGAAAAATCGTTTACAAACCCCTTCCTAAACTGTTTCCCTTTACATACACGAATCAGTTTTGGACCTAAATTATTTCTAGATTCATAAGAAGCCAATCTGTACCCAGGCACTAATGCTGATCCTCTTATCAGATACGGAAATCCATTCTTTATCATCTCGCTTTCCCCTTGAAAAAGCAAGACCGCGCATAAGAATAAATCAACTCAAGTAGTAAAGTTCGACATTTTACAAACAGCCGGAAAAAAACAAATCGTGACGGCTTCTATGTGAAATTGCGCTTACGAAAACAGGTTACTGAGTCAAATCTAGTTACTCTCGTAACTTTTCTATTACCTATTCCGAAGTATGTCGTTAAGGACGAAAAAATTCTACTTCTATTTGCATTCGTGGGTGATTTTGTGTTTCCATATATCTGTCCTGTACACGTTCTAGAAATTAGCTTCCCACTTTTCCATTCCAATATATACTTTTTAACTAGTAAAGAAAAACAAAGCTTTCTGACAAGGCTGATATTATTTAATAACAAAAAGAAATTAAAACGTGACAGTTTCAGAAGTATACCACTTCCTTCTTCAGACTGCACTCTACAACTAAAAGCTGTGTTTTTCTTTAATCAAGATGGATACAAGGGCATATTCATGTAATATCCACTTTTAATTAATAGGGTGTACTATTGCTTATATAGCCTATTTAATTCAGCTCTACCATTTTCTCTCCCTTTTGAACAGAAAGATTTTTCCCCTTATTTTCGGTAGGAAATAAAAACTTTGGTTCTTGTCAAGATTTCTGCATTCCGCTTACTAATCTTGCTTTCTTATAACATATTTTACGATTAAAGAACCTTTGTAATATACAGATATTGTAACATTCTAAAATTTATTTCTGAACTTTTAGCATTTTTCGCCCACGCCAAGATGAGGAAAGTATCGGTGTCTTATTTAAGGTACCACCCTGGCATTAGCCTGGTAAACTAACTCACTCTATGATTTATGAAACTCACAAATTCATCGCGGTTGGATTCTATCCTGGGTACGATAAATCCAGTAATCAGCATTAACATCTACCTCTCGAAGATCTCTTCTAATATTGTCATCCCAACGGCGTCTTTCCCTCCGATTTACCAACCACGAAGGCATATAAACTTTTAGTTTTCCCTCCATCTGAACAACATTGCCTGCCCATCGTAACCCTAAAAATGACATTGGACTCATCTTTAAATATAACTTAATTTTATTAGTTCACTATATGTAATCTAGATGTCACCCCGAATATATGTTATCCTTAGCACCTGTGAAATAGAACTGCTGATAAATTGTATCAATTGATTTATTAGTGTGGTAAATAGACTTTCTTTTTCAACGTAGCACAAAATGATGAGTCCAACGGACCCGTCAGTATTTTTTTGGTACTCGAGAAATTTCTCACTTTGTACGAGATAACCTGAGTAGAACGCTAATATTTAATCGTTTATCATCCTTTGTAATTAGTGGTGTTTAGGTGTAGGTGCCAATATAAGGCTGCTCATACAATCTATAAACTACACAGAATATACTGATGGCATTGGGCAGTGATGAAGCTCTTGTGTGTAGTGAATTGGAAGACAGTGGAAATGATTATAAAAGTGAATCTCCAGAAGTCACAGACACACTGAGTAAATCTCAAGATGAATTCGATAATCTAAAAGTAGGTAAGGAACAAATGACTAGGAGACAGTGCAACTGAGAGGAAATGATAGTCTTTTAGCTATCAGAAGGACATTCATAATATTATATAACTGAAGCTCAATAAAAGTTGCTTTTCCCCAAATAAGAATGCTGATTCAATGGATGCTTTCATTTTGTTTATGACTAATGATGTATTGAAGTCTATAACTGAAGTACACGGAGGAGGAAGGAGAACGTGAATTCAGAAACTGTAACCTGAAACAAATGTAGAAGCAGACTGATGAAACTCAAATGAAGTGTTTTTAGTATACCTGCATACAGTTTACCCTCTAACATTTATGTGTTGATGCATTTTTAGAAAGAGATATGGAGTTGTAATGAGTAACAATCGATTCAAAAAATGCATGTTTATTCGAGTTGATTATGTAACAACAAGAAGTGTTGAAAAAGTCCAACTACTCCTGCACAGAACGTTGGGGCAAAGTTAAATTGTCTCACAAAGAAATGATACAAGTGTGTAGCTGTGTATGTGCGCCCTACCATATGTTCCAAAATAACAATGTATTCCTAGACACAATGGGAAAATTTTAAATCCAACAGATCTGTAGAAATATTGGTCTACAGTTCTATATTCTTTAGAAAAGCACGCTGAGTCCAATGGACTTACCATGTAACTCTGTGTTAGAAAATTAGCTTTTCATTTTAAGGGTCAACCGTGAATTTCATTACTCTCATAATATCGGGTGAATCACAGTTTGCAGAGTTCTTCATTATACAGTCTCCTACATTCTCGGGTCATCTCGTCCCGTTTCTTCCCGTACATCTTGCTCAAAACTTTATTTTCAAACCCGCATCATTTTGTTCATTTATCAGGATCGTACTCCAACTTTCGCAACCGTAAAGTACTACCGCCAAAATACTAAGAGACTTTTTATTTCTTGCGTAACCTCGTTTTAGCGTGTTACATTTTGCTCCAAAGTATTTAATGTTTACTTTCTCTATGATCTCATTCTTAATGGTTACGTCTATTTCCTTCAGTCTCTGCGTTTCGGTTTGTTATTATGTATTTTGTTTTCTCTACGTTCACAAGTAGACCTATCTCATCGCAAGCTTCTACTAAGACATCGGTGTTATTTTGTAGTGCATGCATATTAAACCTACATCATCCGCGTATACGAACAGTTACTTCAAGCCATTCAATATTACTAGCTATTCGTCTTCTTTTATTTTTCGAATCACATAATCTAACGCATAGTTAAACGGTACTGGTGATAAGGCATCACCTTCTTTCAATCCGCGGCGAATCTCGAAATCTATACATATTCTGCTTATGGGGTCGCTGAAACACATCTTACCTGCTGAACAATTTTTTCGAATCTTTCAAATAAGTCAGACCAAATGAATACAATTTATTCACAAAATATATTCATCCAAACGAATCGCACATTGTAACTGCTACATAATAATAATAATAAAATCAAAGATTACCACATACTTCGCACACGAACCATATGACCCAATAAGTATCGTATTGTTGGAAACATCCAGAATCGTTTGCTCTCCGCCAAAATGACGTAGGGTATTCTGGTCAGCCCGCAGTGAAATCAGTTGCATGCTAATTAAACACGCTCATCCGCAGCCCTGTCATAGCCAGAAGACTAAATTAACATGTGACCGAACTGTTCTTATTTCTATAACATATCAAATTTCAAATAAACTAACACGGGAGTTTGAAAAGATTCTGGCCCAACATGCAAGGAGTGTAAATGTATTAATATGTTGTTAATATGTGATTCTATGATTCCTTCGATGTACGGATATGTAGTGAAACTAGTGTTTCAATTATTACAGCTTGAACGATTGATGGCGGCGCGAAGTATGGAATTCACTCGGCAGGAGAAATGAGAAACAACTTCGGGTGCGTACTGCAAAGAGCACCTTTGCCTCATCTTTACTTTGTGGGTCGTGTGGTGACTAAGGATGAAAACCAGATCCACCACTATGATCCGGAAACAAAAAAGCAGTTGATGCAGTGGCGCCAACAGGGTTCACCCAGACATACCAAGTGCCGGTGACAAAAATTCGCACGAAAGTGACAGCGACGGTTTTGGGATTGCGATAGCACGCTTCTCATTAATTATCTTAAGAGGGCTCCTCGCTCCAACATCCCCATTTTTAACATTATTCAATATATTTCCAAAACTAAGAGTACTATCAAAAATGTAAGTCCATAGCGCACTAGAACTTACAAATTAATATGAAAAACAATGGACAACGATCTCGAGATTTTGTCCATTGATGAGTGATATATTCTCAAAGATTATGGCGTTATTATTTAATTGAAGTCTCAGCATTCATCAATCAACAAAATTTCGAGATCGCTGTCCATTGTATTTCATAGTAATTTGTAAATTCTAGTGCGCTATGGACTTACATTTTTGATAGTACTCTTAGTTTTTGAAATATTTTGAAAAATGTTTAAAATGGGAGGGTTGAAGCGAGCCGTCTTAAGTAAGGTTCCACAATGAACACCGAATATCACTGCAGCCTCCCAGATAAACTGAATACAGCCATCAGGGGGAAGTGGCATGGGGAAACATGTTCCTTCTAGACAACGCTCCCTATCACAAAGGTTACCGAACAATGCACAAATTAGAGCAGTAAGGCTGCAAAGTCCTTTATCATTCCCCCTGCTTTCCCGACCTAGTTTCTAGTGACTATTATTTTGTTTCCGACTTGAAAGTGAGGCAGTTTCAGGTCAATGATAAAGTGATTGCCGCTGCAGACAGTTAGTAAATCCACGACGTACCCGTGAAACGCGCCTTATTTTTCATTCGACATGCAGGTAAAAGAAGTATACAGGCATAGGAACTTTTGCGAAAATGAGAAGGCAATTGGATCGGCTCAACGGAATAAATGCCGTTAACCTAGTTCTGAATGTTGATTATTTAAATAGGGTGCAGTTCGGAAGGTGGTGCACATATTTTGCAAAATTTACAGGAAGAATGATACATTTGTGTGACTTGGAAATATAA
This sequence comes from Lepisma saccharinum, assembly GCA_022664845.1. NCBI lineage: Eukaryota > Metazoa > Arthropoda > Insecta > Zygentoma > Lepismatidae > Lepisma > Lepisma saccharinum. Next base: position 3,379 of record JAGDQP010029831.1, on the reverse strand, counting down.
GATGAGAGAAGTGAAGAGGAGATGTAAATACCACTGTGAAGCAGGGTTGGCAAAAACAATGTTGTTTTCTTTTTAACTAAAAACAAAACAAAAAAAAAACATTTTTCTTTTGTTTAAATCGGCTTTTTTGGTTTAAATACTTTGCTTTATTTATTTATATTACATATGGGTAGAAATAATTTTATTTCTACTTAATGTCCTTCAGCAGCAGCGGTGTTATTAAGGACGGGATAACAACTACAATTTAAAGTGGAATCCAAACCACTACCCGGTTTGCACCTGAAAGAAACTGTCCACCACCTGGACTCGAAACGGGAATCCCTTGATTACAAATGCGATGAGTCAGAGGACACCTGATAAGAAATCGTTGTACTGATCTTGCATACTCGTGAATTTAATTATTAAGTCACTTCAGAAGAACAAAAAGATACACAAACTGCACTGTACAGAGTTATACACATTATTAAAATAAATGGACAATTTCAAAAGACTACAGGATTCAGATCAAATTTAGTTCAAGCTAGTTCACTGAGTCAGAAATACAGCGACTTAATTTGCATATCAATAAAAGAAGTGAATAAAGATAGTACGAATTATTTGAGTTCACTTTGCCTCTGAACCATCCATACATATTAACTAACTCTATGACTTATGGAACTCGCAAGTTCATCGCCGCAGTAACAAACGTTCGCCATTGGATTCTACCCTCGGCAATATCAAGCCAGTTTTCATCTCGAAGATCTCTTCTAATATCGTCCTCCCAACGACGTCTCGGTCTTCCCAATGGTCTCCTTCCATCCAGGATATAATATAATCTTAGTTTTTCCCCCATGCGAGTTACATGGCCTACCCACCTTAGTCGTCGCGATTTCATTATTTTCACATCTGGTGAATCGTACAGTCCGTGGAGTTCATTATGCAGTCTCCTCCAGTCTCCAGTCATCTCGTCGCCTTATATCTTTCTCAAAACCATATTTTCAAACACACGTAATTTATGTTCATCTGCTAGGGTCGTACATATACGTCCCATCCATACATATACATACAGAAAGTACTTTTAATTTCAATAAATTCGTTTCCTGTCCTTTTTTTATGACAAAAAAATCTTGTACGGGATTTGGGCGTATTTACAAATACTAAACAATAGAATATTTAGAATTTTTGCTTTGATTGCAACTGCATAGTAATAATAATAATAAACTATAAAAATAAAAAAGGAAACAATCATAAATTTATACAAAAAAAAAAAAACTTTCATTCGCAAGTATAATCTCACAATTGTGAATATTCTTTGAATAATGAGTTGGGAATTTACGTCTGAATATAATACGAAGGGTCCGGGAGTGAAACGTAATAACCCAATGTGTGTGTTTATCAAGCTTTTTCGAACACTGATTGAAGACCCACGGTGAAAATTTTAAAACTTACAAAACTACAACAGAGCATCTATTCCTCTGACCAGAATAAGTTGTCACTGCACCTAATAAAAATAGTTCTCGCCATATTACAAGTTTTCATGATTTACTTCCGAGCCCTTCATATTATATACTATAAGGATTAAAAAGTCTAAAACTAAAAAATCTAGATTCTGTTCTACCAAATACCTCAAATCCTTACCAGACTTGTAAGAAATCTAAATACATGACCACCAGATATTTTATACAGGTTTGAGAATAGTACATTAAAATTAATCTTATATGAAAGTTTGTTAAAATTGAGCAAAAATGATACAAAATTAAGACAGATGGCTTAATATGTGGAAACGTCACCATGAAATTCACACGATTTGTATCATTTTTGCTTTAAACATTTTTTTTTTTTAATCAAGCCTGCTGTGACGTGGGAATTACATCCTTGCGGTGTAGGGTGCGTGAGAATAACGTAATGACTGTGAATAGCTTGTACAATTAGAAAAGAAAAAACAACACCGAACCAGACTTTTCTAACCTAACCAATGATTACTAATTTTATTAAATATCCCCTCCGTGAGACCTTGTGTTCCTATAAGCTTTCCTTGGACGCAAGTGAAACATGACATATATTTTGTGGAAATACTTTCGTGCCCAGGAATTCAGTGAATTTCAAGTGAAGGTGAACAGAATTAATAGGTAAAAATCGTGAAAAATCCCGCGGAAGGGATTACACATTATGAGTTAAATAGAACCGGACAGATAAAAACTAATAAGAATTGAAGGGCGTTATGTATAAATCAACCTATCGTTTCATTTGGGGCCAGTATTGTAGAACATACTGAAAAGCAAACCATAAAACTTTCTTCGAGCGATTACTTTTCCAGAGCAATTGATTCTTTGGCTATTATTCCGCAAAGCCAATTACCAGCATTTATACTGTATCGCCGGACCAATATCTTTCGTACATTATTTTAAAGTTGTGCATGGGAACGTGGAGGTTAGGTGCGGTCATGTATATTTTCAAATGTTCGTATTTATTATTAATAACTGCTTTCTTTACCTTCGTACATTACCTAAAATTAGTGAGCATGGGAACGTGGAGGGGTTAAGTTTAGTAGTACCGGACAAATTTTCATATATTTACGGCAAGAACTGAGTGAATTTAGTTTGGTTTGTGATGAAACGTGAGCGAAATTGTAATCTGGGTAACATTAAAATTGAATAATATTGTTGTAGTTAGTTTTTTAGATGTTTTAAGACGCACTGCATGTGGTGGAGTAAAGAATTATTAGGCGTAGAGTTGCAGTTATCATGTGGATGCAGGTAAGGCAGTCTTCAAATGGCCCGTGTTTGTGAATTGCGTAAACCGCAAGACTCCCATGAACACGGGCTGGGGTGCCGGCAATGTGGAAAGTCTGTGTTTTTAGTGATTTTGGTCTGGTCTGGCAATACTAAACAAATGACACGTTGTCATGTATCTTTACACTTTTTTTTTCTCTCACATGACAGTGTCCCTTCACTTCACTTTCGCTCACGAACCAAAATAAATTATCCAATTTACCCGGTAAATTTCACAAAATTAGTCCGGCGATACAGCACTTAACCCCATTACCTTCTGTTCATTCTTATTTAGTTTACTAAGCTACACTGGGTTAGGTAAGTTTTGTCATATATATGCATTTTGAAATCTTACACAGAACATTTTTTTCTCTCTCTGTTTCCAAGTTAAGCTACAGTGGCTGGATCGGCCCTGCCGGACTTAACACGATTTTTTTAAGAGTATCATAGTAGCACAGTAAAAAAAACAAAGTTCATTGATGAATATATACCAGGACCGCACTGTTTGTTGTTTAACTTACAAATGTATGATCGTTAAAATAGATGTAATAATGATATATGTAGTTACTTACATGTCGTACTCCAAGTACTTCATAAAAATTAGCATTAACTTCTTCCACAAGATCAAA